>JANBPT010000033.1:0-101975 GCA_027575765.1 Tieghemiomyces parasiticus | reverse complement strand
ACCCACGAAAGCGACTATATCCGAATGGCGCTGCACTTCCTATCCATGCTGGTTTCGGAGAACTCCCAGGTAAGTGGGCTGTATCTGTTAGGCCCGGGCTCCCCCCCCCCTACATCCACACTGACACGTCGAGTGTGTGATGCTCTGGAATTTGATTTCGGTGGCCAATTGAGGAAATACGATTTAGACCTTTAAAGTTGGCAGCTAACCAATTCAATACACCTCCTTGTTATTTTTCTCCCCCTCCCTGGATTACCACCGCGTCCTTCCTCTCCACTGCACTATACATCAACCAGGGCGTGGACATGCTACACACGTACGAAGGCGCGCCCGACCTCATCGAATCAGCCAACTTGCTGGACGAAGAGGATATCCGTCACACAGTTGCCCTTATCATGGACAAGTACTTTGGCGAGCACATTGAACCCGAGGATGTGCCCCCCATCTAGCAACCTCCTGGGAAGCGTCCGTCACCCTAGGCGCTCAAGTTCAAGGTTACAAGGCCTTGATTGTATGTACGTATGAATGAATTCAATCGATATATATTCTCGCTATGTAGAAAATGTAATGGTTTAGGAAATTAACTGGTCGCGGGGGAAGGGGAGGACAGCAGAAAAGGCGCGGGCAGTCCGAGTCGCCTAGAAATATTATACTGGTATCCTTCGCACATCATGCTATGAAGCCGTTGTTGCCAAGCCACCACCCCCCCTCTTCTAAAGTAGAGGAGGAGGAGGAGGAGGGGCGGGCGCGTAGATTGCAACCACAAAGCACGGCGGCGGCGGGAGGAGGGATTTTAATGGTAAAACTCAGACGAAGCGTTCGAAATAAGTAGAAAAGTAGATTACACGATGATGGGCAAAGAAGGAGATGACTGAATGATAGTAATTACCTAATAGAATTATGCTAAGAAGCAACAATGAGGGTACCGTGACCTGGTGGCGGAGGGAAATGGTTGACCATAGAGGCAATTGCCTTGGAGCCTCTCCTTCACTATGAAACCATATATACTAGAGTCATATTCTGTACCCTTGGGGCTAGTATATATATAGACATATTTTTTCGGCACCGCCTACCCCACACCTCATATACCTCCCCACTCAATATTAGACGGCGGATTCTGCGAGTGGAAAGGAGCCATACGCGTGGGTGTTGATAGGAAACGAGTGACCATTCCCGCGGCTGTTCATGATAGGGAGGAGCCACAGTTGCCAGCGGGGACCCATAACCTCGACAAAATTTCGGCGAACACCCAGGTCGAACAAGTTGCGGTGGGTCGTGGTGGTGGTGGTGGTGGTGGCAGTAGCAAATGGCCTTTCCAGGCCACCACCAGAGGCATAGGTGACAGCTGATGGAGGCCTCGCCGCCGTACCCACGGTGGCGGGGGAAAAGGCAGCAACGGCGGTCTGGGCCAGGAACCGGTTCTTTTCATACGTCTCGATGGTCGTGATATTACGCGCTAATAAGTAAAAGTGAAAGCCGGCAAACACGGCCAGAGAGATTCCGAAAAGGCCAGCGGCAAGCATGAGGAAGAGGACATGAAAATCCGGGAACGTTTCGAACCGCTCACGGCGGTTTCCGTCATCACCACCACCACTGCCTCCTCTTCCGGGGCGATCGTGCGGTAAAATCTCGGTGATAAACGTCGGGACCCCACTGGCAAACACGTATAAACAGTAGAGACTACCCCAAAATACAAACAGGATGAACGCTTTGTGGTTGCCGTGACCCACGCAGTTGTTGATCCACGGGCAGTGGTGGTCCATCTTGAGCACGCACGCCCCACACACGCTGCAGTGGTGCGCCCGATCGGGTTTAGGCCCGTCGCACTTGCGACAGTACCGCTGGGCCCCGTCGTATTTGACCGTGACGGCCGCGAACGGGTTGGCGGAGGTCGTCCGCCGAGGGGTGGTGGCGGATCCGGACCGGTGGATCGGAGACGGGCCGGACGCCGCGTGGTGGTGGGAGGCGGACTCGGAGAGTTGCACTGATACCAGACTGCTGGTACGCGAGCCGGCCTGCCGTGACCGTGCGCTCCTATCAACTATTGGAATCGGGTCGTGGTCCTCCGCTGCCACCAAGGGCCGCCGGGCCCCCTCCTCTTCACCTGGCCCTTGCCCAGGGGAATATCCAACGGAGTCGTCAAGGTCGGGAGGTCCTGGCTCCACGGTCTGGCGCGCCGCTTGCCGTCGCTGGGCCACGTGGTACGGCTCAACGTCCGGCTGACCAAACTCCCCGGCATCACTATCCCCGTCCTCGTCGCCGCTATGCACCGTCGTCACCGCTCGATTATCATGAAGATAAGGCACCCCGGGCGGGGTCAGGATACATCGGAAGTAGCACCACGTAAACATGCCAAAGAAGCAGTGGTAAAGTATCAGCTGGCTTACGAACCGCCCCGATCCGGACTGGGCAAGGACGAGTCGGCAAAGGTGACCGACGTAGGCATAGTAGGACCATAAGAGGAGAGCCAGGCCGAAAAAGACGGGGAGCGAGCTGACCACATTCAAGGAGCGCTGGCGCCAGTCTGGCGGGGCTTTCCAGGTCGTCCTCGTCGTCGGGGCCGTCAATGCGGGTGTTGGGGAAGGGTGTGTGTCCAAGCGGACAAAGTGGGCAGTGGAATCGGCCATAACTGGGGTCCCAGGCAGGTTTGGTAAAGAAAGGAAGAGAGAGCTAGGGGCGGGTATGGATGTAGGGTTTGTACAGGCGGATGAATCTCGCAACTGGCCGTTAAAGGTGGTTAGAAAGACAGGCAGAATGGGTCGGCCACAGAAGTCTTGATGCCCCGAGACCAGAGAGCCGAAGGATGTAAGCCAGGCTTGGCACGATGAAAGTCGAGAGAATAGAGGAGACAACCGGTTGTGGTGGAGCGGGCATGCATTCCTAGTGCCATTCACCCTAGCACCACCGAGCGAGCCTAAATAAAGGGAGGGGAGTGGCTCCTCAGCTGGCGAACGCCAGGAAATAACTACACCGTTCTCCTTGGGTCCTACAGTAGCTACAACAGGACCGAGTCTGGGTCAATGGGAAGGCCGTGTAGACAAGGCAGACATGCCTTCTCTGCTCCATGCCCCTCGCGCCTATACCGCCTGCCGTGCCCATCAAGCGCCACGTCAGCCTTCCTAAACTGGGTCTCCAAACCATTCCCTTGAACTGATGGAGCACGCCTCTTGGCTACCCAATACTCCCCCGCTCTTTCTTGGAGCTTGCCCGAATAGAGCGACATCCAATTATCGCATTGAAGTGCTGCCAAGGGGTGGCATAGGATCAGCTTACGACTTGACGTCAGTACGTCGCGTAGAACAATACCACAAAAGCACTCCTAAATAGTTAATGGTGCTGGCGGGGGCTTGGCAGACCGTCCCCCCTCCCATTTCCCTTTCCTTTCAGAAAGAACATTGTGTATGCACCCGGCGGGATATACCTGGGAAACACACCATGCAAAAGGACGGGCCAGTGAGAATATAAGTTGTTTTTTTAATGAGGAGAATTGAAAGCTCCGGACGACACATACACACTCATACGCATGCAAGGGAGGAAAAGGGAGGTCAACATCACCGCAAAAGTGAGAGAAAGAGATAGAAAGCGGGGGGGGGGAATGAGGTTGATATGATCTAGCGTGGTGTACCTTAGATAAGTTCGGCCACGTTCAAGGGCATCTCGTCAATCTGGGTGTTGTAGAACTGCTCAATCTCGCGCAAGGCACGGGTATCCTCGGCAGTGACGAAGTTGATGGCGACACCCTTACGGCCGAAACGACCACCACGACCGATACGGTGCAGGTAGTTCTCCTTGTTGGTGGGCAGATCGTAGTTGATGACCAGGGACACCTGCTGCACGTCGATACCACGGGCCAGTAGATCGGTGGTGATCAGGATGCGGGAGGAGCCCGAGCGGAACTCCTTCATGATGATCTCACGCTGGGCCTGCTCCATCTCGGAGTGCATGGCCGACACGGTGAAATCGCGCTCGGTGAGCTGCTCGGTGACCCAGTTGACCTTTCTGCGGGTGTTGCAGAAGATGACGGCCTGAGTCACGGCCACGGTCTCGTACAGGTCACACAGGGTCTCGAGCTTCCACTCCTCCTTCTCGACGGCCACGTAGAACTGACGGATACCTTCCAGGGTCAGCTCGTCGCGCTTCACCAGGATGCGCACGGGCTCACGCATGAACATCTTGGTCACCTCCAGCACCTCGGCGGGCATGGTGGCCGAGAGGAGCACGACCTGGATGTTCGGGGGCAGAAGCTGGAACACGTTGTAGATCTGGTCCTTGAAACCGCGGGACAGCATCTCGTCGGCCTCGTCGAGCACGAACATCTTGATCTTATCGGTCTTAATGGCGCGGCGGGAGATCATGTCAAAGACACGGCCAGGGGTACCCACGATGACGTGGCCACCGTTCTGGAACTTCTGGATATCCTCGTTCACGTTGGTACCACCGATGCACAGGTGGCATTCGACATGCATGAAGTCGCCGAGGGCGCTGATGACCTTAGAGATCTGCTGGGCCAGCTCGCGGGTGGGGGCGAGCACGAGGGCCTGGCACTGGTTGATGGACATGTCCAGCTTCTGGAGGATGGAGATGGAGAAGGTAGCGGTCTTACCGGTACCGGACTGGGCCTGGGCGATCACGTCGTGGTCCTTGAGGACGGGCATGATGGCGCGCTGCTGGATGGCCGAGGGGCGCTCGAAACCGTAGGCGTAGACACCACGGAGCAGGTCCTGGCGGAGGCCCATGGCATCGAAGTTGTCAACGACTTCCTCCCAGTTGGACTCGATTTCAATTTCCTGGGGAACGGCCGAGGCCTCAGCGGCGGGGTTGTTGCTAGAGTAGCAAGAGGATGGGCAAGGCGGGAGGGGGGAAAGACGGGTGAGATACACACATGTCGGACAGTAGACAAGGGGGAGTAGAGAAGGAGACTGGCTCGGTATTTGGACGAGGTGGACGACCCTAGCTGCCATACGAGAAAGTCAGTGCTCCGCTGCCTTAGATGACTTGGCATACAACGACACCAAGGGGCTGGGAAGCCGCACCCGCTACAGTCCTCGGTGGCCGATAGCGAGGTTAGGCGACGGGCACTGTGCTCAGCTCGGCAGCGAAGGGCGCCATCTATTTTGTTCCACTTGGCCAAGTGGCACCCATGTAAAAGAGTAGCACGGATTCAGTAACCGGCTCAAGTGCAATGGTACTTACGTCACGTCAGCCATGATTGCGAACGAAATGGAAGTGAAAACCGGAAAACTTTAGATCTGCGAGCTGGGTGGGATGACAACGGGGGTCGATCCTGTAAAAGTTTCTAGTAGAAAGGGAGATGCAAAGAAGATCCACGAAATTAGGGCCGGGTGTCAACGGTAAAGAAGAAAGATCGGTGAGATGGTGGGGCGGCCGCCCGAGATCTATGCACGTGGGGGGGTGAGAGGCTGGCGGGAGTGGTAGCGGGGCGTGCGCCTGTGCCAGTGCCTGTGCATGCCAAGCAGACCGAAGCCATACCAGTCAAGACTGGGAGGCCACGGAACCGAGGGATCCACTTCGTCCGAAACTTTTTTTTTCACCACTGATCTCATTTTTCCTCTCCACCACGACCCATGGCACCCCTCGCCATCTGAATGTCCCACCAGCAAGGTATACCGCTCGCCCATCCCGTAAGCCAACCGATCGCCCTCTCCCCAACGGGGCCGCGGGGCTGGTCAGTTGGTATATCGCCCACACCCCTCCCCCACGGCGATTGGCCGCGGACAACCAGGCGTTAGCGCATGGGTATCCCTGTTCTCTGGGCGGGCCGAAGGCTGTCAACAACGAAAACCGAGGGGCCAGCAGATTACGGACATCGCCAAGGAGGCCGGGACGGCCCTGCGCTGGTAAAACTAGCTTATACAAATATACGAACCGAGATGGAGGCAGGGGGTCGTCTGCGCCTCCCCACCGCCAACAGTGACGCCAGCGAAGTTAATCTAATATGGCCCAACGGGAACGGTGGTTGGTGGCCAACCAGTACCGGGCGATGGAGGCCAGCCGGCCAGGCCTCCGCTCCTTCGATGCAGGAGAGGGGGGCGAGAGGGACATTCAGGCGGAGGGGGGCCAAGGTGTGGAGGCCAGGTCGGCATATTCAGTTGGGACCATCAGGCCAGGCCGATACCTTTGCTTAGCCAGAACTGGCAGACACACACACGATCGGGCCGCTGAGGTGAACTGTAGCCACGGGGCCCCAGCCTCGCAGATTCTGCTGACGACGATTGTAGGCTAAAGAGAAGCAGGCACGTTTCGCAAATTGCACTACCGCCAACGCCGAATCCCTGCGGCCGTCCGTCGTCAGACCCCTCCCCCAGGGGCGGTGAGCGGAAGAAGAGGGAGGGCGGTTCCAAAGTGCGTCCCCGCCATTGGCTTCAGCCAGTCAAGAAGTCGAGTGCCACAGGTTGTACGTCTATGTGATTGGCCAGGGCTGGTCTGACGGTCTCAGCTTGTCACGGTTAACCCTCGTCACAGTTCCCCTCTCCCGCCCCTCTCGTAAACCCCCCCCCCCTTCTACATGAAAAAATTTTTAACTCCCCTTATTTATTTTTTTCATCTTGTCAAGCGTTGGTGCGAAGGGGTCGCTGATCCCCCCAGTCCAGCTGTAGTGGATATTTCCACACCGCGGGGAGGGGGGGGGGTTTGCCATGTTTGGTTTTCTCACACTTGGTAATCTAGGGGTCGGGTGGGCCCACTACCACCGATGCATGCGCAGATATGTTCGCCAGTCTGTTGGTAGCTTCGCTGGGCTAAAGGTCCCGCACCATGGCGGCCGGCCCAGTGTTGATTAGACCCAGCTGTTCCGTGCCCTTCAAAGCCATCGTCGATGCGCTGCGTATCATCCCATCTCGCCGGTGGATCGATCTAACCCTGGCTAGTCTGGCCGATTTCGCAGCGTACACCGCGCTCTGATTCCAACCCCCGGTGCTGGGGGATCGGTTCTGGCATACACAGTGCATATACACTTATTGCCCTCCCCTCTACATAGGGACTATGCTGGCTTCAGCCTGTTTACCAATTTACGGTGTAGCGGCGAATCGTATTGGTGGATCAGAGGAGGTGGGCCCAGGCGGTCTGTACGCTGTTTCGCCAGGCTACTACGGGAGCTGCGCCGCAGGCTGGTGCCGGATGAGGCATTTTCTCCATGGCTACGCCCTGCTCTACTCTCATCACGGGGCTAATTAAAGCCCGGGCCAATAGACGCTGCGTTGGACGATGAGCGTGTGTGGTGTGGCGTGCATAGGCTGGATCCATTTAAAACCTCTTTTTTTTTCACAGGAAACAACCCCACGTAAATGCGAGTGAAAAAAAATTACCCCAAGCAGGCCGGCGGTGGGCAGCCCCTACCCTACCCTAGCCCACCTACTTTAGCCTCTGGACACCCGCATGCACATAAAAGTGAAAAAAAAACCGGGCCGGCCGTACGGGCGTTGGTCGTGGGCGCCAACAAGTTCAAAAAATAGCCCCAATCCAGGCGCCGCCGTCCCGCGCTGGGATAAGGTGTAGTGTATATAATTGAGCTGGGGCGCGCGCAGCCCACCCAACACCTCTTGTTCCCAACACCCTCCCCCTTCTTAGGTTTACCACTGTCGTGCGTCTTGTCTGTCGTCCCACACCTTCCGGATCTCGCTCATCCCTTCACTTTCCCCCAATCTCCCCCGCCTCACTCCCCATCTCTTCAATATGTCTAGCCGTAACTGCTTCCGCTGCGGTGGTGCTGACCACATTGCTGCCAACTGCTCGTCCGCCGAGGCCCTCTGCTTCAACTGCAAGCAGCCCGGTCACAGCTCTCGCGACTGCCCCCAGCCCCGCGCCCAGAACTCCGGTTTCGGTGGCGACCGCGCCTGCTACAACTGCGGTCAGACCGGTCACATGAGCCGCGACTGCTCCTCCGCTGGTAACGGCGGCCGTGGTGGTTTCCGTGGCGGCCGTGGTGGTAACAACTTCCGCGAGAACCGTCCCCCGGCCGTCTGCTACAACTGCAACGGTACCGGCCACATGAGCCGTGACTGCACTGAGCCCTCCAAGTGCCGTAACTGCGGCCAGACCGGCCACATGAGCCGTGACTGTACCGAGGCCCGCAAGTGCAACAACTGCGGTGGTGAGGGCCACATGTCCCGCGAGTGCCCCGAGCCCCGTAAGGTCACCTGCCACTCCTGCCACCAGGAGGGCCACATGAGCCGTGACTGCCCCAGCGGTGGTAACGGTGGTGGTAACAGCGGTGGTCGTTCCTGCTACAACTGTGGCCAGGACGGCCACATCAGCCGTGACTGCCCCAGCGGTGGTAACGGCGGCGGTCGCTCCGGCGGCGCCGGTACCTGCTACAACTGCGGCCAGACCGGTCACTTCTCCCGGGATTGCCCTACTCCCCGTCAGTAAATCTGCCCCGTGTCGGTGCAGGACTAGGGAGGCCACGGTTGTCTTTAGGGCCTCTGGTTAACAGCCCCGCCTCGTCGTCTGCAAGGCGTGCAGGCTCCGTGTCAGGCCCAACCTTACTTTTTCCCCTTCGACCCTGCCCTCCATTTGGTTAGGCCAGGTTACCACCCATTATATGAATATTATTCCTCTTTCATTATTGCATCCTGACCCCCCACCCCCCCCTCCATTCCATCCCCCCCGTCTCCGGTCGGTTCGTGTATAATACTACTGGTCCTCGGATTGATTGTGTGTGTGTGCGAGCGAGAGAGCGTGTGCGTGTGTTGTACGTGTTGTATTCGGGGCTGCCCCACAATTAAAGAACAGCCCTAGTGTCGGGAGCGAGTTGAAGAAGTGAGCAGCAGGAGGTGACTTAAGTGTGTGATGCGTTGAGCTACGGTGTTAAATGTAACCATGATCGTAATTGGAGATGATTGAAATTCATGAAGTCCATGAGTTGGAAGATGTAGCATTGTGTGTTTCTTGTGATCAACTATTCCTTCCTCATCAGTGCCCTGTACAATAAATTCCCGCATTGTTCTTTCCACTTTCCTATGGCGGAACAGATATAGTAATCATTCGCCTAAATTTTCCAATTGCAGTTTAGCGAGAGCGGTAGACCCAGTCTGAGATTATGGTTGAGACCTCGCATTAGTCTCCGCGTTTCGTTAGAAGTATGTCGTTTCTTGGTCGCTTAGCTCACGTTAAGCCCAAGTGGCATACTTCCAGAGGTTGCGACCAGGTGGGCGCCACGTTCCCTGCCCGCATGGTACCCAACGTGCGGGTGTGGTCGGCCATGTCACATCCTTGGGGTCGTGGCCCGCCCCGTTCTTCCCCCTCCCCCTCAACATGCGTATCCGCTACAACACCCCCTGCCTTTGTGTCCAATAAAGAGGGCAAAGTGCGATCAGGCGGGACGAGTAGGGCTGTATAAACCCAGCGTCGCTGTCCAAAAAGGACTTGACATTCGCCACTGGTGAAGAGGCTGGGTAGGGCGGTTAACGGGCTTCATCAGCTGGCCACTTCAAGGTGGCCAAGGGAAAGGAGATCCTCGAGGGCTGCGCTCCTTCTTCTTGGGACACTTGCCAGAGTCCTTCCTGCATCCACTCCAGCCCCCCCCTCTTCCTCCAACCAGCAGAGCAGGAGATTCCGTCCTGGCCCTGCTTCGCGATACGCCCCACCGGCCATGGATGCGCGGGTATGGCCCAGAAGAAGAGAAGGTCCCGCGTCACTTGCTCCTCCTCCCACCGCCCTCCCACCAGCTCCCCAAGCCCCAACTATACTACTTGTCCCGTCCCACTCTCTCCGCTTTGACACCCTTTGCCCACCCCCACTCGGTTTCACTACCCATACCCTTACGTACACCCTATCGGACGCCGCCGCCCTCCCCACCACCAGCAACCCCAGAGGCTCAGCTTCATTACCTTGCGCTTCCCCTTTTTCATTCACCCATCGCCCATTTAACCCGGCTCTGTAGATTACGTCCGCCTCTACGTTAGACCAGCCTCCTTTTTTCCCCCTTCCCTTTCATCTCCTAACCGATCTTTTTAGGTAAGCCTCTGGCCACCATCCTCTTACCGATCTCGCTGGCTTCTTTAGCCTATTTAGGCGAAACGAGGCACGTGAAGGATGGGTTGAGTAGGCTGCCCGGTTAGATCCAAGCGTTGACAGCGCCTGGGGCTGATTCCCGCCACACCCAAGGCCTACGCTCTCCAAACGAACCGTTCTTTACCTATATATACCGTATATAGCCCGTTCAATATATATAGATATACAGATGTAGTTGTATACAACGGCCTCGCACCGTCACTCATCTCTCGTCTCCCCTACCCACCCGGCCTGCTTTGCCTTCACTATACCCCCCCTTCCTGTTCCCCAGCCATGAACCGCTCGCTGATTTCCGCCACCCAGGCCCTGAAGGCCACGCGCCAGCTGTCGGCCGGCCGCCGGTACGCCACCACGGTGGCCTCGACGACCAACGCGGCGGTGGCCCCCAACACCTCGGAGGCGTACCTGGATATGGCCAAGGTGCCGATCGCCAGCGTGGAGGTGTCCTTCAACAACTGGACCAAGAACCAGCAGTCGGCCATCATTGACCGCCTGGCTGAGCTGCAGAAGAAGAACTGGAAGGAGCTCAGTCTGGAGGAGAAGCGTGCGGCCTACTTTGTGGCGTTCGGCCCGCACAGCGCCCGTACCCCGCGCACCCTTCCCGGAGACAACCTCAAGATCTTCTTTGGCGTCGTGGCCTCCGTCGGCGCCTCGATCGCCCTATTTGCCTTCATGCGTTCCTTCGCCGACGAACCTCCGCGTACCATGAACCCCGAATGGCAGGAGGCGACCAACGAGTACCTCCGGGAGCAGAAGGCTAACCCTATTACGGGCATTTCGTCTGAGGGCTACAAGGGCAAGGGTATGATCAACACCGATTAAGTTACTTTCTCTTGGACTGTTACACGCTCAGTCCAGATTTATATACCCCCCCTCTCTCTCTTCACACATTTATATTACTTTTATACTTTTTTTATAGAAACCCTGCGGGTGGAGGGGAGAAGGGTTAGCGGGAGGCACCCGCCTCCTTCAGGGTGAGCATGTGGTCCTTTTGAGCTATCTATCTGGCCCGTGGTCCGGTGAGCCGCCCGTTTCCTCTCGTTCGTTGTGACTGAGTTTGATTTCTGGGTATGTGGTGCTCATAAGCATGCCAAAGCACGGCCCAAGGCGATCATCTCTTCCACTACTAGAATAGCTCCCTACTCCCTTCCACCGAGACAGCCTGACAAATAAAATAAAGGGTGTATGTTTAGCTTGAGCTAATCCTTGAGATGTGGCCGCGTACGCCCCTTTGGAGGCACTCTGCTTCAATGACAAGCGTGATCTAATGTATGCGCGAAGTAGCCACGGGCAGGGACGTTGTACTTGGTTTTTGAATTCCCCGGCCATGACCGATTAGGTCGGTGTGGTGGTTCTCTATTATCGCTGAACGTCAGAGACATCACCTTAATTTCATTGGACCAGTTCAATAAATCATCCAATATAGAGCAGGGCGACAGCTGGTATGCAACTGCCATTAGGCCGCTATTCGGATTTCAAAGTTAAGCAGGAGATAGGGGGGGGAAAGATATGTCAAAGGGATATTTACTGAATGTCGAACAGGCCTAGCGGTCGAGCATGAATGAGTTTACATATGAAAAGATTGACGGTGTGAAATAAAACGCGGGGAAAGGCAGCAGCGGAAATGTACATGCGCGAAACGCGAAGGAAAGAGGAGGCGGCGCGGCCAAGCAGCAGCAACAAGGTATTTCGGTAAGGAGGCACTCAGGACTATGAAGACAGAAGGCTGGTTAGGTCCAGAGAGATACGATTCTAGACGACGTGAAAGTTACCTTACGATAAGGATCAGGACCAGCGGATGAGTGGTGATGGCCAGTTCGTACCTTCGGTATGTACCACGACAAGCCGATAAATCTTCGTTCAACGCCATTTGGCGGGCATCTAAGCCCGAGTAGCGGCCCAGTATGCCGATAACAGGCGGCTTGATCTTACGCCGCAAGCTAGGCGGATGTAAGTACAGGGTTTAAAGAAGGTAAGGGGTCAATTCAGAAGGGTCCCGGGCTGTGGGTGCTACTATAGAAGCAGACCTAGGGGGTTGGTGTCGGCCGTTTTTTACCAGACCTCGTAAGATGTCCGCCAGGAACGCTTGGGGGGCGGGATACAGGCCTCAGGGCCCGCCTTGTGGTCGGCCAGACTCCAGGCCGAGTGCTTGTGCGACAGCGTGGGGATGATGGTGCCGTCTGAGCTACCAAAGGAGTTGGTGAACGATAATGTCGATGCTGAACTCAGGGTGTTGCGCTCAAAGCGCGTGGGGGGCGGAGGCGGAAGAGGCATGGCCTGCCAGTGGGCCACGGTGGCCGCAGAATCCGGAACCGCCGCAATCGGCGTGCTGGTCGATCGGTGGAGTGGGTAGGCCGCCCCCGTGGGGGTACGGTCTCCCATGTAAGTCGGGGAGAGGGGATCGCGCGGTGAAGGTAGTGAACGAGGCGGCGGTGGGAGGCTGGTGGTGACAGAAAGGCCGGCCGGGTGAGGGTGGCAGGCAGGACCACCGGCTTGGTTGGTGCTGTTGGCTGAACCCTCGGGGGACCCGTAAGTATAATTCGTCGGCAAGGTCGACGACGGCGGAACGGGGGAGGAGTACCGACGCGCTGGCGGGGCGGTGAGGGGAGAAGTGGTGGACTTTTTCCGCCGTGGCATGAAACAGCTCATCATGGTTGGCACGGGGAATCGGAAATGAGAGGGCAAGAAGCACGGGTCCGGGAGAGAGCTGGAGGAAGGCAGGTCGTGGTCCTAAGATAGAGGCGGAGTGGGGCGTGCAAGGGTGCGCGTGAGTGTGTAATGAAGGGGACTGGGCCGTCAGCACGACCAGCGGTCAGCGGTGGCGAGTGGGGCTATATAAATGGTAAAGAGGACGGTGGGGAGAAACGGTTTAGGCCGCGACGAGAATGTGGGACAGGAGGGCGGGGAGAACGGGCAAGGGGCAGGTATTTCTATCAGTCGGTGGTTAGTGCCGGGGGGTGGGTGGACTGGCGGGTTGATTAATTACTGAGAGAGAGAAGGGAGCCACGATAATGGAGGAAGGGGGGAGGCAATACATTGTTTATATCGACGTGCATCGCTCCTCCCTCAGTACGGTAGACTGTCCGTGGTAAACAAATCCCGGACCACAACATGAGGTGCGGCCCACGCCTGCGAACGAAATAGAAGGCCACGCCCACACACCAACTAATCATGGGCATTGGTTTCGGGAAAACGGAGGATTTGGGTGCCGGCAGGGTAGGTCTGTACTACCGAAACGTGCTTCAATGGGCGAGGGGGGCAACGCAGAGGTCGGCAAGGCAGATAGGGTGCGGATGGCTCTGCAGAATACTACAGGGCGGATGGACTAGACGGGAGGAGGGGCAATGGTGGTGGGCCGAGGTGCTTAAAAATATACTTTCGGGTGGTACACGGTCACGTCCCCCCCCCCTCGTCATCGCCCATGTATGGTGGCGTAGAAACGGCCGGGGTGTGCGTGCGCACATAGCGAGAAGCTGGTGGTCGGATGCCCTGTTCTTGGAAGCCGTGGCATGGTCTTCAATTCTGTTTTTTTGGGGGAGGCATGGTTGGCCGGTGGTGGCAGTCTAGGACTGGGCTGCGAACCTCCTCTGTACTTAGGCTCCCAAGTTACGCTTCACTTACCGTTCAAAGGCCGCCCCATCAAGGACACACCAAGGGAAGGGAGGCGCCAAATCAACCACCCATAACCTTCACTCGCAGTGGCCGGGGTGAGTGGCTGCTTGCAGGCTCCAAGTCTACTGGCCACCCGTGGGTGCCAGCCGATCACACAAACACCGCCGTTGATCCACTTTAGAACTCTTCCAACACCCCATTCTACAGCCGCCTGTATTGGAGACGAGGAGATGATACAGCCGCCTCTAAGCCCGCACCAGGCGCAGTACCGCCATTGTCCTGCATAGGAACCATAGTCCGCCGCTAAGCTGCGGCCACCTGAGTAATCACCTCTGCCCATGGCGGGGGCTGACTATGTACATCGATACTAAGCTTGATTGCCAACCAGCCACCCTCTGTATTACATCGAGCCGATCGTGGCCGTCACTAACACCCCCCAAAAAATGACCCGACGCTGGGCGATTTGATGCTACAGGCAAACGGCGAGCTTCCCAGGGGGCCTGTTCGGAGAGGACAAGGCGGGGGAGGAATCGTTTTAGATCAGCACCGCTGGATTGGGAGGAAGGGCGAGTGTACTACAACTGCCACCACCCTGGTCGTTAGCCGTGAGGCCTACCGGTTGTGGTGAGACGAATCCGCTTTCACGCCTTACTTTTTTTTATTGTTATTATCTCCTCCCGCTCCCTCCCTCCCGTCCATCCCTGCGCGTAGATCCCCCAAACCGAACCCAGCCTGCCTGTAACTGGCTCCCTAGGGTGATACCGGAGCTGACTCCGTGGGCTGGAGCCAGGGCCTATGAATGGCCCGTCTATCCGTGGTTGTCAAACAACGAGATGGGGATTCTGATCAAATTCTACCTACTAACCACGTTTGTGCACTAGATAAGGAAGATCGGCCTTCCAGTATGTCATCCCTTCCTAATTTCCCCCCACCTCGACTTCCTAAACGAGGGGGTGATGGGTAATAACTCCAACCAACTTGCCGCTTCCTCAGAGCTAAGGCAGCATCCTGTGGGGCGGGCGAACGGCAAGTCGAGCGGTGGTTTCAGTATGACTCCCTGCACGAGCGATACTGAAATTCACTCAACAGACAAGGGGATGATGGATTGGGCCCTGCGCTGCCGCTGCGGCGGCCGACGAGAGTGCCCTGCCGCGAAAAAATAAAATAAAACGAGTAGAAGTGACCTAGGGTGGACCAGAGTAGAATCAGTTCCCCCTTGCCACCCCTACCCCCCTGGGCGGCCTCCGGCCCGAGTTGGCTGGTCTAGTAATACAAGGCTGCGCGATAAGGAGAAGCGCGAGGAGAGCCAAACTAAATGATGTTCCCCCTTGGACTTTGAAGCTCCACGACAGTTGTGATGTCCCTCCCCCGCGAATAACGAGCGACTATTCATACCTAGCCCCTCAACAAAGTGGCCACAACGATGTGAGTGCGGTGGGGTAGATTATGCAAATGGATCATGACAGCTAGACAGGAGCGCCTGAGCCAGGGTCAACTGAATCCTAGCAGCATCCCCGTGACTAGTAACAAAGGTATGAGAGGAGCTTTCATTGTCTCCACTTCCTCCTACTTGCGTGGGGAGGGGGGGAGTGGATCAGGGGTCACCGGTATGGGACGGGCCCACCATGGCTAGTGGTAAACACGCCTGACTCGCATGGTCCTATGCCTTTGCCTACAGCTTCCGCCCTATCACTATTACCTTCGAAAAGGTAGGACGCACCTGTGGCGCGGTTCCATAGGTTGGTGAGCAGATTGGGAGGAAGCAGAGGTCACTGTCTCTACTACCCTGGTATTCCGACATTCGTGCATACCTCATCCTTTCCGTGCTATAACCATATATAGGCTGGTACTACAGTTTTGGGAAACGCTGTACCAACCCCTATCACCACTCCCCCCAGTCGGTACAACCATGATGCGAAGGTGCATCCTCCTTTCCTTCCACCGAGACCTGATCATGTCTATTGGTTGATGAATGGTGAGTGTTTTCTTAGTGTCCGAGTGTAAACAATGTCATTGGGTATATTGTACAAATTGACGGGCATGGAAGTGATAAACGCCGGACAAGAAGGCATGGACGTCAGGCTGAAAAGTGAGGCATTAGCGCTGTAAGGTAGGGGAAGGGAGGGGGGAGGTAACGGTGGGGGAAAATGGTACACTTATTAGATATCAACACATAACCTGACCGGTTGAAGCTATCTGAACCAAGGTTTCAAAGCGCGAAGCCAATAACGTGAATGCTCGGTTTAACTGCGATGTATCTTACTTTGTTCTTGCTCATATTGGGGTCTCGGCTGTCCTCGGTGACAATACGCCGTTTGGGGTAGCTCATATTATGAATAGACAGGCATCTGGTATCAGGGGGGTGGGAATGGGCAGACGGACGTGGCAGGGTTATCCTGGGATCAGTTTGAAGCCTCGCTCGCTGGTCCCCATCTGCGACATATGGGCAGCTATTGCCCGACCACGCAGAGAAATACCGATACTACTATCCTCCATCAGTTCAGCCACTTACTTCAGTGCTGGTTTCGGATCCTCCTGGAAGTACGGGTGGTTAAGGGCATCCTCGGCCGTGATGCGCCGTTCAGGATCATACTCGAGCATGGCAGAGAGCAAGTGGAAGGCCGAGTCACTGTACTTTTTGCACATGTTTTGAAACCAAGGCTTGAAGCTATTGGGGTAACTGTCAACGTAGCGTAACAGAGGGAGAGAGGAGGGGAGGGGGTGGAGTGTAGGTTGGTACAAAAAGCGAGTTGACCATGAGTGCCGCAGAGTAGGCGGGATATCCCGAGTACGAGGTCAGTGTCAATGTGCACGGAAGCAGCGCGGATCGGAGTCGGTACCGCAGATGGATCATACTTCCCAACACGGGCTTTACGCAACCAAACCGAGCGACCTCGTTCACTTACATACGGAACTGACTAAGGTGCGGGTAGTCAGGTAGATGGGTAATCTTGGGCCAGCGCTCCTCTGTCGCGGGCCGTATGGAACCCCCAATAAAAAAGAAGATGTGAAGTAAGATTATGTCAGTGGTGGATAAGTCTTGGAGCAGGCTTTTTAGCCACAGCTTCCACCTCCCCCCCCTCACACGTACACACACCCGATTGACAACTAGCAAAAAAATCACAACTTCACTTACGCGTCGGGGTGCCCATGATTTCAAAGATCTTGGTGAGCTGGCTCTGCTGGAACGGGATACCTTTCTTATGGTCCATTTTGGCTTCCTCGCCCTTGAAGATGGGGCGGAGGGCCATCATCTCGGCAAAGATGCAGCCGATGGCCCATACATCAATGGCCTTGGTGTAGTGGCGAGCGCCTAGCAACAGTTCCGGGGCGCGATACCATACCGTGACGACCACCTTATCGCCATTATAAAGCGGCTGGAGGGGCCGTTGGAAGATACGGGCCAGGCCCAGGTCGCCCACCTTAATGATACCTTCGGACGTGATGAGGATATTGGCCGGTTTGAGGTCACGGTGCAGCACCCAGTTGGCGTGGAGGTACACCATCCCGTTGAGCAACTGCCAGAGGAACGACTTGACGATGAACTCCGGAATCGGCGCCCGCAGGTTCTGCCCGTGGTGGTGGGTGATCTGTAATAGGTCGTACTCGGTGTATCCCAGCACCATGTGCAGGGCCTTATCCTCTAGGAGCACCTCGTACAGCTTAACGATGTTGTCATGGTGAAGCTCCCGGCACAGCCCGATCTCGCGGCACGCCGACTGTGAAATCCCCGTCGTCATGATGGTCTCGCCTTCCTTCTCCGACTTGAACTGCTTGATGGCGTATTCCTCCTTGTCGTTCTTGTTGCGCGACCGCGCCTTGTACACCCGACCGTAGGTGCCCGAACTGATAAAGCCCAGGATTTCGTACTTGTCGCTAATTTTGGTCCGCCGCTGCTCGCGGCGTTGGCGATAAAGTTGCAACATGCTCATAATGAGGGTATGAGGGGGGAAGATGACAGAAAAAGGGGAGGGGAGCAATGGGAACTCGGGGGACGCAGTGGGGATGGTGGAGATGTAAAGCTACCGGACAATAGGCTTTACAGAAGTTGAAGGTGATTCGCTTTTAGGGGTGTGGCTCGAAACAGGAGGACATGTGATTGAGTACCTCCAGAGTGCCCCGAGCGGTTCGTGCCTGCTATCGTCGGCTCCATTCGATTGTTCCTTCGCCGAGCACCACGGACCTTATTTCCCAGTCTATCTCTCATGGATTCCAGGGTCGGTAAACAAAAAACCATGGGTCTCGGCGCTTCTGGTCTACTAAACTACAGCATACTGTGTTTATTTTGACTTGCTTCGGCTTTTAATAAACGGGCTTGACCAAGTGTACCAGGGCCAAGGGTGACGACGGTTAATGGTTGAGCACAAAAGGTTAGAGGACGACCGGAGAGGAGGGGGGGACCAGCGTACGATTGCCTTACAAAAATATAAAATGGTAGAAGACCCTAACCAATGACCAGCTTGTCACCATCAATCTCGTACTTGGGGATCTCGAGGTTTAGTGGGGCAGGACCCTTGCGGATACGGCCTGAGATGTCATAGTGGGAACCGTGGCAGGGACAGTACCAGCCGCCAAAGTCACCCGACTCGCCGACGGGGACACAACCCAGGTGGGTGCAGATACCCAGCATGACGAGCCACTCGGGCTTCTGAACGCGGTCAGCGTCGGTCTGGGGGTCACGCAGCGAGGCAATGTTGACGCTGTTGGCCTCCTGGATATCGGCCGCGGTACGGTGGCGGATGAAAACGGGCTTGCCGCGCCACTTGACGATGACGTTCTTGCCTTCCGGGATGGAGGTCAGGTCCACCTCGGCCTTGGCCATGGCCAGCACGTCGGCCGAAGCGCTCAGGTTGGTAAGAAACTCGTGAACCGTGTTCTTAGCCACCGCCGCCGAGATAAACCCGGTGGTGCCCACCATGAAGTAGGCCATGTTACGGCTGGCGTACTCGTCCGTGGCCGTGCTATCCTTACGGTAGGCCGAAAAGTCCGGTACCTCGGTGGTTCCGTCACCGGCGGCGTAGTTGGAGGCCAGACGGGTCTGGTACTGGTATCCGGTGTTGGGGGCGGTCACGTTGGTGCGGAACAGCTGGTGACCCTGAGCGCCCAGCTGGACGTTACGGCGCACGGCAGCTGTGGGGATGGTCGCGGGCTGCGAGGCCTTGAGCTTCAGATTGGCCTGCTGGAGCAGAGTGCGCCAGACCTTGGGGTCACTCGGAGCGGTGACGTACGTCTTGTTCAGCAGCGAGCTGGCGGTCTTGACCGTCTGGGGGAAACTCATGGTAGCAGAGTGAAGTAAGGGTAAAACGGCAATGGGTGATTCTCTAAAAGGGGGGAATAAAACGAGCACAAAGTGCCACGAAGGGGGAAAAAGCAATAAAGAAAGTGGAATTGGAACGAGGGATGGGGGTGGTCGAAAGAGAGTGGAAAAGGGGTGCGGATCAGTGGGGTCCGGTAGCAGTTGCACGGGGCAAGTGATGTCGAGAAGGGCTGGGCTGTGCCTAGTGAGGAGGAGGAGAGATCGTTTAGGGCTGGAGTGGGCTACGCAGACGTTGTGGTCGAGGAAGGGGGGGGGAATTCAGGTCAATCTTAGAGGGTGCCCGACGGGAAGCGATGGGGAATGGCAAGGTGGCGGCACCTCCGAGATCCACCGAATCAGGCGGCTGTGTAAATTGTTGGCCCCTCAGGCACACCCTTGCATAGGGCGTCGTGCCTCAACTCTGACCCACCACTGTCTAGCGACCACATGCACTGCTTCGTCTACTGGCCGGCGTGGCTCCTTCCCAATGACACCCTCTCCCCCCCAACCGCACCATCTGGTGGCAGAAAGGGTATGCCTTGAAGCTTGTGCATGCGCCGGAAGGAGGGGGTAAGACCAACGGCGGAGACGAGTGAGGTGAGCCACCGCCCCGCCCTCCATTTTATGGGCCGTAAAGTGACCAACAGCGTAAGTGGGAAAATGTGAGCACGTGACACAGTTGACTTGCAGAGTTGGTTACGAGTGAGCAGAACGAGGTAGTAAAGTATATTTTAGCTACATTACGAAGCCCGCATGAATACAGAACTAAACGATATTAATTAAAAATAATGACCATCACTCTGTATAGCTCGGCGAGCCCTTCCTAACCAGCCATCATCGCAGGCTCTATAGTTACGTGTCTGGAGCCTGGCAAGTTCCGATTGCCAGGCGTTCACCACGACCTTCAGTGTGATGAGCTCCTTACCGCACCGCCGCCGTTTGGCACCCCTGCACAGCCACAAGTCGCAGGGGGTTAGGTCCGGATTGATGGGGGGGGGCTGGTAGAAGTTTAGCACTGGTGTTGGAAGTTTAGGCATAGGTGGCTGTAGTGCAATGCAGTGGTGTATTATAGTGGTAGAGCCATGGAGAAGAATACTCCAAACTTTCATATGCCTTTGCCCAGGCCTGGAGCATAGCCTCAAGTCTAACCCCTATGTAGTGGTTGGCAGGGACCGTGAAACTGGGGAGGGCTTGACGCTCAGGTGTAATAGGCCACGCCTGGTGAAATAAATGGTCAACATCACCTTTGGTGTGGTATGGCCTTGGCGGGTCTCAGTTGGGACAGGACCACCTTGAGGACACCACCTCCGGCAATTGGAGCCAGCAGAGGGATCATAAAGGTACACCCAGGTCTCACCACCTATGACGATGGAGTCCAGCAGGTAGTCACTGGCCCTTGTCGAACTCCTCTAGGAACTCGGTGGTAAAACGTACCCGCTGGTGGCGCTGGTTATCAATGAGGTTGTGAGGGATCCAGCTATTGAAATAGCTGTGCAACCCCAGGTCCCTGCGCAGGACTCTGTGCATGGTACTAGGGGAAGTATGGCAGACCCAGGCCAGCTGCTCAGCAACAAGTCGAGGATCTTCCCCCAGCCGCCTCAGGATTACGTCCCCATAATATCCACCAATGTCATCTGATGGGCCGCCAGAACGAGAGTCATCTGCAAAAGAGTAGTGACCCATGTAAAAGCGAGCCAGCCACCTGTAGATGGTGGAGTGGCTAGGGGCAGCCAGGCCTAGCTTGGAAGGCAAAACATTTAGAATAACATCTGCCTTGCGGCCCTCCAGATAGTAATTATAAAAAAGGGCTCATACATTGCATCTGGTTAATTTGGGCGGAGTGGGGCAGGGGGTGGCTTTAAAAAGTAAATATAATGGATGATTATAAAAGCAAGGTGTGAAATCAAAAATGGCGCAGTTCTGTAGTAGTTTATACCAATCGATTTGCCATCGTTGACTCTCCTATGTTTCATCTGCAACCCCTATACCTGGGCCCTCAAGTTATGCTTGCCGTGGGGATTTTGATGTACCTAACAAACTCCAATCTCTAAATTTTAACGGGGAGAGCTAGTATCTTTATAGTCACCAATGGTAAGAGTTAGAATACATTAAAGAAACTAGTTTTTCTTCTGCCGCTTGACCTTCTCCTGCTTTTTCTTAACGCGTAACTGGTGCTTGTTGTACTGCTTCGAATTTTCTAGCAACCGGGTCGTTTTGTTTTCGTACCGGAAAGTCTTACGCTTGGGCTTCGGTGCGCGGGTCAGGGCGGGTTTCTTGGGGGTGGCCTCCGACCGCCCGGTGGGCTTGTTTGAAGCAGCCGCCGGCTTTGGCTTGTTGATACTTTGGAAGTCGTCCAAGTCAAAGTCAGTCACCACCGTCACTGTGGTCAGTGTTTCGGGGGTCTCGAACTCTTGAACGTCTGGGCCGGCCGGAGCACTTTCATCCTCGGACCCCTCCTCCACTTCAGACCCGTCTGTATCATCTTCGCCCGCCAGAGCCGCTAGAGATCAGGCGTAGTATAAACAAATATAAATAATATGAAGTGATTAGATGACAACGATCAGCCCAGTAGATGTGCTTTTTAAATACGGTGGATGTTCCATCCAGCAGCGGAAATCTGACATCCAAGTGTCTGTCGCGTAGACCTACCGTAATATGCCCGTTGTTCGGCGACGTTCTGTTCCGCTTGCTTCTTGAGATGTTCCCGGCGCTGTTATTTACGTGATAAGTGGTGCGTTCCATAGATAGAGGGTTAGGGACTGATGGAGGGTAGATGGTGTCACGCTCAACCCCAGTTCTATTCACTTCTCTACAGGAAACGAATGTAACCTACCTCGAGACGGGCATTTTTGAGCTCTTCCTTGTGACGCTGCTTAAGCTTCTCCTCATGGAACTCTTTGCGCTGCTTCTTGCGCTTGGAGAAGCCCGTAAGGTACTCTCTGGGTAGAAAGTGGCGGGTATGACAATGATATGCGCCAGATTAGGATTGGCTGTATAGGCGTTTGACGAGGGACGGAGACCCCCCAGAGATAAAGGGAAGGGGGGAATGCGATGTTCGCTCGAGACTTACTTGCGGTCGGACAGGTCGAATTTTACTTCCTCAACTTGTTGCTTGCGGAAAGACCGCTTCTTGGCGTAAATGGCAGCGCCTTGCGTGAGCAGCGACGTATTGTTCATCGTAGTGAGTTAATTGGCTTAGGCGATAGTGCTGTGGAGTTGGTTAGGGTGATAACGGGGTCAAGCGTGTGGAATCGGCCCAGGCACATGGGTCATATACTAGCAAGTTTCAATGGAGGTAAATGCACAGTGGCAGAAGGCATCAGAACTAAACTATGGAGTAGCAACGAGGAACGGGAAGGCGACAAGTCACTTGCTGGTTTGGCCGCATGCCGCCAGCAAGTCGGTGAGGATACCCTCTGTTGCGATCACCAAAACGCTAGGCCCGACATATTGGGCAACGCTTACTGGGCCAGTGTAAAAAAAAAAGTGACTAAGTCACCTGACTGTGAGAGTTTCGGCACTGCCGTTCTCTAAAGTATCTAAACATGCGGTGTCGTGTTTGTAAATTAAAGCTACAACACATACAACCTACCTACAAGACCCATACGCGACAGCATCAACAGTGCTATATTTAAGCCACATGCCTTAAAAAACCCCCACGTGGCTATCCCCAGTCAAGGGATATACATATATCCGACATGGTTTGTTTAATAAGGGCTGGATTGATTATCTAGCTGTAGCCAAGGTTACGAAGGCGTAACTAACAGAGCTATATATACTCTAGGCATCAATACCTAACTGTGGATCATGAAACGTAGTATAAAAGAATAAAAGAATGAATGGCGGTGTCAACTATAAGAAATATGTGACCACCGTGAACACAGCCATGGCAATTTAAAGTGTTTAATCAAGGCAAGTCTGATAGAGGTATGGGGTGAATAATAACGTTGAGCTAGTGAGTATAACAGATTCCTAGGACGGGCTATACCAGCCAGATTAGGAGGCGACTGCAACTCGGTCGGGGTTAAGTAAGTTGCCTGTCGTGGATATCTAGACAGTGTAAAAGATACTGGGCGAGTAAGGTAAGGTGCCACCAGGGGCATCGACAACAAGAGTGCGATGACCTGTGAAATCTGCGAGGGTGGCTACAGAGACTGGCACAGCTATGGTACCAATCGGAAAAGATAATGGGCCTACGTAAAATGGTATTTGCATACAGGGCGAGGGAAGGGGAGTTGACCAGCATTGTAGCATCATTGTCTGATAAACCATCTCTAGGCATACAGGTTGCCGTGTTGTTTGTAGCTGAGACAGCAGGACAAATCTTTTCAATGTGACATTAGAGGTCTACAATAGAACCGACGTGGGGTTGTAACTGGACCTCAGTGCCTGAGGTGCATGACGGAAAGACGATATTCACCTATTTGTTGCGACAGCCATATTTCTGAACAAAAAAGCGGACCGGGCAGTCAGAGAGGCTCAGCATCACCATCCGGAGTACGGGGCTGGTGATAGTGGGCTTATTTTACAAGCTGGTGTAATTTATTTTAGTGGATAATCCATCAACGTAGGGATTAGGTTGCCTAGTAGGTAGGTGACCGAATAGCTAAGAGAAGGGGCTTAGGAGGTAGTACGATGGTACATACGGGATATTCACACTAAACTGAACATGATGACGGGTCGAAGGGAGGGAAGAAAAGCCATAAGGCAGGACGGAGAAACGGCGCTGTTGGTAGTAATTGTCTGACAAAGGATTTTTTTGGGCTTATATTCTTCAACAGAAGGCTTGCATAAGTCAGAGCACTGGCGGCAAAGGAAAGTTGGGGGAAAGGGAAAGAAGAGATACGGTGGCGGTTATAAACGACCGACCTAGGATATAGGACTCATGATGGTATGTTGCCCGTGATAAGGTTAGATGGGGGCAATTTCGAGGGTAGGATAATGGATGGGCAATAAAAAATATAAGAAGGACGAAACGAGTTGACCATTGGGTCGCAGCAGAGATTTTATCAAGCAACTGCGTTTCGAACGAGTAAGTCCGCATTATCAACCAGTGGGTCTAGATCATTATGGCAATCAATTAAGCCGTGCGCTGCAAAGTAAATAAAGCCAGCGATGGGAAGCGAGGTCGCGAAAGCCAGTGTGGATCATATATTATAAGTAGGCAAGAATGGTGGCCTAGCCTGGGATGTTACCTCGCCTCCATTACATGCCCTAAGTAGTCGGCATCTAGTTTTACGTCTGCGGTGGGGGCGTTGAAATATCGTCGAGAGGCCCTTCCGCCTCCGAGCAGTTAGCGAGATATTAGCGAGAAATATCGCATGGGCGCAAAGGGTACTTAGCACGTTAGATCGAATCGGTACGCTGAGCCGTGTCCCTGGCGATGGTACACTGTATACCTCGGTCAGTCCGAAGATGGTGGTATGGAAAGTGCCCAGGGTTTGTTTGAGAGGTGACCTAGTTCAGCTACACTAATCATTGCTTACAAACCTATCCGACTAAATCGATATACAGAATGCTATTGCTACGCTTACTTGGTGATTCGGGCTTATACATAGATTGATTAGATTGGTTGTACACCCACCCCTTCATACTCCTTCTATTGACGAAAGCAGGTGATATAAGGGAACTTAAACAGGCCCGTCACACCTTAATTCGGCATTGCTTTGGTCCCTGATCGCCTCACTTTCGCTAATTGGGTCAGGTTCAGCAGGGAAATGATAACATAACCTACCGGTTAATTGATGCTCTTTGAATTTTACAGAGCACCTCAGGGACACGATGCCACTGGGAGGATACTGTACCGCCTTTCACGTATGGAACCACTTGACACTAAGGTAGGGGGGGGATGCTACAGAAGTGGAAGAGTCATTCTCGT
Organism: Tieghemiomyces parasiticus; assembly: GCA_027575765.1. Lineage (NCBI taxonomy): Eukaryota > Fungi > Kickxellomycota > Dimargaritomycetes > Dimargaritales > Dimargaritaceae > Tieghemiomyces > Tieghemiomyces parasiticus. The sequence continues at coordinate 77,157 of JANBPT010000033.1, read as the reverse complement.
GGGCTTGGGCTGACTAGGTGCATTCCAAGGCTATAAAAGTAGGTAACCAGCGCAGCTGACGTGAAGACGATTCGCATTAATCGGCGTACGCTTCTCAATGCGTCGGTAGAGGCCATCTTTTGACAGTACGTCGAGACTCATGATGCCATTATGTTCGTCATCTATCAGCGCCGGACCATCAATAGGTTCCTTTTCCCCGATCGGGGAGGATAGCATAGTCAGTGTCCTAAAGCCGACGGTCCTAAAATATCTATGGCAAGGTGGGCGAATAAGGTGGTGCCACAACACCCATTAATCATCAACCAGGCGGAGCTCCTACCCCACCCATGTGCTATGAGACCTGTGCGTGTAAATACCAAGGTGTGACCACTCGTTAAGGGTCAACCTGCCACCTCAGCGAAAGCTACGACCCATACTTTCCATTGGCACGTCGTTGGCCTGGGGCTCTTCCAGTATGCCTGGTGTAGCCGGTCTCGGCCCCGGGCGAAGGGCCCTCAGAAGGATAGAGGACAGGTCGACCGATTTTGCGACTGAACCGCCGGCTCCCCACTCTCCATGCTCACTAGAGGTGCCGATAGGCCACATTTTTTTAACACTCTGAGGCCCTCTAGCGTACAAGGAGCCACCAACACTGTGTTCGGCGGGATGGGAAACGAAGCAAAGGGTCAATGGGTAGAACCCTCTCTTACTTTCCCTTCAGCTCGTCCGCCGGTAGCATCCCATAGCAACTTGCCTCACACTCCAAATTGCTGTCATCCGCATCCATCTCCACCCTGCAACTTTGGCATCAAACCGAGCTCTGCGCATCAGCAACGCAAGCCTTGCTGCAGCAATAGCCTCACTACCCTCCACCATACCCCGACGCCATCTCGCCTCCCATCCGACATGCCCTCTTTGGCCGCCCGGTTACGGTTTTTTCTCGGGGTCACTCTAGTAGCCACGGCCCTTCTGGCTTCAACCAACCAATCGGCCACGCCGGACCCCGAGAAAGGATTTGAGTGGGTCACCTATGGTAGCAGTTTCAAACTGACGCACAGGGCGACACAGACCAAGCTGTACTCCAAGGATGTCCGTTACGGTTCGGGCAGCGGCCAGCGGTCGGTGACCGCGGTGGCCAAGAAGGACGACCCTGTCAGTCTGTGGACTGTGCAGGGCTCGATCGGTAATGACGCTACCAACCCGCCGCCCGTCCGCGGGGCCAAGGTACCCTGCGGGGCCACGGTACGTTTGCAACACGTCACGTCTATGAAGTTCTACCTGCATAGTCACAATTTCCAGTCTCCACTGTCTCAGCAGTTTGAGGTCAGTGCCTTCGATGGGGTTGACGGCGGAGACCACTGGGTACTGGAGTGTGCCAAGGGCGAGAGCCATTGGCTACGCGAGAAGCCTGTTTTCCTACGTCACGTCGATACCCAGGGTTACCTTGCGGCTGCCGCCGAGCACAAGTACAGCAGCCCCATCGACGGCCATCTCGAGGTCGTTGGAGCCAAACGCCGGGGCGACCACGCCAAGTGGGTGGCCGAGGATGGGTTCTACTTTCAGGCCCGGGAAGCCTGATCAGGGCCGAGGTCGGGTTTGGTGACTTATTATCGCCCTGCAGCATCACTGGCTATTCCGGCCTCTGACTACTACGCCAGTTCTATCCGCTGGATTACCATTGTGTCCGGAAATGCACTGTATTATCGACCATGGGAAGTCTTTCAGCTCCCGTAAGAGATAATGGTGGTACGTTTAGTTGTAAGAAGTGATGAATCAAAAGTTCCCAATAAAAATAATAATAGTATGAAAGTATCACAACTGGTGTATAATGGCAGGGATAACGAATGAGCAGAGGTTGGTGACCAGGGGGAGGACATAAGCATGCTGGACAGCAGTCTGCTTATTGGCAGCGAATCCACGCTGCGTCGGCAGAGGAGCGGGACCGGGTAGGGCAATGGGCGGAGAGAGGGGTATACGGTGAGCTATGGATACACGTCGGTTTATAGAAAAGCAGGGTAAGGAATGAGGGTGCGAATTTAGCAGGCACAACCCGAGGCGGCGTTGCTACCGGTCTGGCCGGGGTTGCTGCGGCCGAACCCGCTCTCGTTGACCAGATCAACGTTAACCGAACCGGAGTTGAGCCCACCGGCACGCCCGGCCCGACTCTGGGACAAGATTTGGTCCGTGGGCAGCTTCTTGGCAATCTCATTAAAGATGCTCTGCACGCCTTCTCCCGTCTTGGCGCTGGCTTCGAAATAGAGAAGGCCGGCCTCGGCGGCGTAGGCCTCACCCTCCTCGGTGGTGACCTGGCGGGGTATAAACTCAGGCTCGCTGTCGGCGTCACCGTCGTCGGCCTCGGTCGCATCACCCCCCTGAGGACCGGGGCTCGCGGCGGGAGCAGACTCGGTGGCAGTGGGTGTCTCGTCGTCACCTTCCTCCTCACCAGCAGCGACGGCAGCGGTCGAGGGCTGAACCAGGTCGAGCTTGTTACCCACAAGAGCAATGACCATGTTGAGGTTGCCCTGGCGCTGCAGCTCCTTCACCCAGGTACGGGCCTTCTGCAGGGAGGAGGCGCGGGTAACGTCAAAAACCACGATGGCCGCATGGGCATTGCGGTAGTACATGGGGGCCAGCGAGTAGAAGCGCTCCTGGCCGGCGGTGTCCCAGATTTCGAACTTGATGACTTTATCTTCCAGACGACACTTTTGGGTGGTGAAAGCGGCGCCGATAGTGGGCTCCCTGTTGTCCATGAACTTATTCTGGACAAAGCGGGATACAAGGCTGGACTTGCCCACGGCGGCCTCGCCCAGCAGAACCAGCTTGACCTGGATGGGTTTGGCGTCCGGGTCGGCCGGGAAGGGCGCGGTGGTGGTGGGGTCGGCGGTGGCACTCATGGCTAGCGGGCGGGTTGGGCAGAAGCAGGTAGGGGAATGGGAGGAAGCGGGAATATGCAATTAAGCGAATACAAAGATGGCAGAGAAAGAAGGCAGACGGCGTAAGACAGGTGGAACCTTATCGCAGCTAGCGACAGGTGAGATGGGTAAGAGGTTCGAAAGAAAAGCAGTGATGGCGAAGCAAGGACGGGACAAGGTAGTATGCGCGCAGCCACAAGTGACGGCAAAGGAGAGAATGTGAGAGGAAGGAAGCGAGTGAGCCTGGCGGAGAGCTACGAGGCCTTCACGTGGAATGGGAGAGCGGGAAGAGTCGAGTACGCTAATGAGCGCCGGCCTTACAGCCCAAGGAGTGGCAGAAAAAACGTGTATATGGAACCGTGGCTTTGGAAGGCGCCAAGCCCCCGGGCGGGTGATCCAGCGGATAAGTTGCAGCCGAGCGACGCAGAGCTGCCGGCAAGCCCCGGCGTCGGCCGGAGTGCCATTGGGACTCCGACTGCTGGGGCTTCCAACGGGCCGTTGGCCTACTACCTCTAGCGTGGGTCTGGCGGCAGGAGTGTAGTGCCTGGAGAGTTCGATTGCGGCCTGGCCATAGCACCAGCCCATAACTGACTGGATCCACAGCTTACAAGCGGCTCAACAGGGTCCGCTGACCACACGCGCGCAGGACAGGTTCAACGGCGCTTCCGGGGGTATGGAAATAGACTCCGTAGGGGTGATGGGGACCAGCTGCCTGCGGTACCCCCTCCACTTTCCCTTGCAACCAGTGCGTCAAGGCCACCACCCCCTATTACTCCACAATGGTCAAGCCATGGTCACGTGATATTTCCGAGAGGCGGCGGCTAGGCTTTGGGTTGGGGGGCAGGGCGAGGTGGAGACGGATGGGATGGGATGGGATGCAGCATTGACAAGAGCGCTCCCCGCCATATGCGTCGGTCCTATAACTGGGTGTATGGACCCGGGCCCCCGCCTCCCTGCCAACGTATCCACCGCCAGCTTCTGTTGTCCCTCGGATCCGCTGCTCAGATTCCGTTTCACCTCCCAACCCTGCCCTCCCGTGCCTTTGCTCAAGACATTGTCTCCCTTTCATTGCTGCTTTTCCACTAACCCCAATACCTGACTTGTGCACTGCCTTTTTCGTGCCCTTCTAGACTATTACCCAGTCACTTTTTCCCCTTTACAACTTCTAGACATTCTAAGCCATCATGGGTGAAGCCGTCTTTGGTAACCTCGGAGGCCCCAAGCAGCGCGGTATCGTCACCTACCGCCTGTCATCCTACCAACAGCGTCTGTTTCCCAACTTCTTTAGCAAGGGATTCTACAACATCATCCGTCGTACCAGCGCCCAGTTCCTCTACGTCGCTCCGCCCACCGCCATCGCCTACCTCACCTACTCGTGGGCCAAGAAGCGCAACGCCTACCTTAACTCCAAGGCCGGCCACCACGAGCGCAAGGAGTAAACTAGACTTGTTTAGACTATACCGCACCTATCATACCGTAAACTGGGTTCGTACGGTCTGCAGCTGAGAAATAAATCCGATACGATCTTTTATTGTAGCTGGCGAGCAGAGTTGAGTTCCCTTCATGAACAATTCGTGCGACGGGGATAGCTCGCCTCGGTTCTTTCCGTGTAGCATATGTGTTGGGAACGGTAGCTTCGTAGTTTGATGAGTTTATGGCCATTAACCAGGCAGTGTTAAAAGTTACAGGGTGGACTACTCTTCCTGTGTAGGCTACACCCTAACGTTAGTCTCTATGGTCAATATACCCCCCTCCTCTCCCCAAATCAGCCAAGGGCCATCCAGTGACAGCAGGAGATCACGTGCTTTTGCTCCGAACCGGAAACCCTACGGAAAGTAGGGGGACAGCGGGGGCCACGTAACGGGAGACAGCCACCCTTCTCCTTCCCCACATCGCCGCAGCCGTCCAAAGCCTCACCCACCGTCGAACCTAGCTGGCCGCCGCCCTTCCCCTTCATTCTCCGCACCCGACAGGCTTGATCCGCGTCTGGGACCCCACGCCCGCCCTGATTCTTCAACACACCTTCTACATTCTACATTGCCCAATTGTTACAGGAATCCTTTTATTCGTCGTTTATAACCCGTTCCCATTCGTATAGTTCCCCACACCTTCCTTCCGCCATGGCTTTCCTCGACAAACTCTCCAAGGCGATTATCCCCCTCGGCATTCTGGCCGCTGGAGCCCAGTCAGCGCTGTATGATGGTAAGTTCTGATGCGCTCATGAATGTGCCGTCACAGCACGTGCTATCGTGCCAGGCGGCATGGTCAGCGTCGGGATAGCAACTTAAGTGCATTCCCTAACCATATTCTTATCGGCGGCAGAGGTGAGCTCCGCCCGTCGCGAATTCCACCCGTTAGAGCCGGTGTCCGTCCTAACCCTTAACTTCCCACCTGCCCTCCTCCCTTATTGTCCATGGCTACATCGCCCCCCTTCTTTCCCCCCGCTCCCAGTCAAGGGTGGTCAGCGCGCTGTCATCTTCGACCGTCTCCAGGGTGTTAAGGGCGAGACGGTGGGCGAAGGCACGCACTTTCTGATCCCGTGGCTGCAGCGCGCGGTCCTCTATGACGTGCGTACCAAGCCGCGCAACATTTCGACGACCACGGGGTCCAAGGATATGCAGATGGTAAGCCTGACGCTGCGTGTGCTGCACCGTCCGGAGCTGGAGCGCCTGCCGCTCATTTACCAGAACCTGGGTATGGACTACGACGAGCGCGTGCTCCCGTCGATCGGCAACGAAGTCCTCAAGGCCATCGTAGCCCAGTTTGACGCCGGCGAGCTCATCACGCAGCGCGAGGTGGTCTCGTCGCGGATCCGGGAGGACCTGGTCAAGCGGGCCCAGGAGTTCAACATTCAGCTGGAGGATGTGTCCATCACCCACATGACCTTTGGTCGCGAGTTCACCAACGCCGTCGAGCAGAAGCAGATCGCCCAACAGGAGGCTGAGCGCGCCAAGTTCATCGTTGAGCGTGCCGAGCAGGAGAAGCAGGCCGCCATCATCCGCGCCGAGGGCGAGGCCATTGCTGCCGATACCATCTCCGCCGCCCTCCAGCAAGCCGGTGCCGGCCTGATCAAGTTCCGTCGTATTGAGGCCTCCAAGGCCATCGCTACTACCCTGTCCAGCGCCCGCAACGTGACCTACATTCCCAGTGGTGCCGAGGGCGGCAACAACCTGCTGCTGAACGTCTCGACCGAGAAATAAGCTGTATTGGTCTCCCCTGAATGGTAGCTAGTCTGCCTTTGCCCAGGCCCGCGGCAACAATACGCCCGGTTGCCGTGCCGGTATGTGAACTTCTGGTTACGCTCTTCATCAAAAGTAATAAATGACCTGTATTTGCACGTTATGATCCTTGGAATCGGTTATCATCCTTAATGAGGATGGCCGATGCCAATCATTAAGTCGTTTTCAGAATGGCAGAGATAATTCATTGTACAAGGGGACGGGCTGCATACATTAAAAGTGAGGTTGGTAAAAAAGAAATAGACATACAAGTGAAAACTAGGCGGCAAAATGGACCAAAGCTGTTGTAAGCCTCTGTAGCAGGTAGGTAACGTTATGGGTTGGAGTCGCTCGCTTATGCGCGGCTCGAAATGCGGATCTAAGGGACAACGGAAGGGCATGCTTAGATCCGGACAGGCGGGGACCGATAGCCAAGTGACAGGTTGTTAAGAACCGATGCAAAACGGTGCTGTGCTGCTGAGTGGCGAGCGGCATGCGTGACTGTGCGTATATATACAGGGCTGGCAAGACAACGCAAAAGGCCACCAAAAACAAGGGACGTCGGCAAACTATGCACATCAGCACGCAGAGCCGATCAGGTGTGATTACTCTTGAATAGCTCTCGTCGCTACACAAAGTGATCATTACTCCATCAGGGACACGAGAAACTTGGTGCAGCGGGCCACATCAAACACGGCGCTGGTGAGGCGCTGCTTAAAGATCTTGTCGTTGACTAGGTCATGCACTACCTCAGTATCTAAATCTTGGTTATCGATCTGGAACTCATGGAGCGCGCCCGGGCGTGGACTGGCACCGTTGAGGAGGAGGGCGCTCCCAGGGTTGGGCGAGTCGCCAGCAAACTGGTTGTTGATAGCAGCCATCTGGGCTGCCTTGTAAATCTCCGCTACGAGCGTCTGCAAGACGTGGTCCCCGTCGCGGAGACCGTCCAGGTAATTGCGGGCCTTGGCCGGATCAAAGGCAGGGGGGAGCGTATAAGATAGAGGCCGCAGCCCACTATGCGCGCGCTGTGGGTCGCCTAGGGCGGCAAAATGGTCGAAACTCACCCGACAAGTCTGTAGAATGGATGATACCGTGGCAACAATGGCCCGTAGATTGAGGCACAGCGTAATGGGGTCAACCTCCTCAGCCCGGCTCGTACGCAGCATGTCCTGGATCCCCTGAACTGCCTGGTCCGTCTTGGCCTCCAAAAAGTCACGCAGCTCGTCCACCGAGAGGGTCACTCCGGAGGCTGTGCTGTCACGAGATTCCCGGCTGCCGCCCCGATGGTTGCCGTTGTTGCCACCCCCAAAGCCGCCGGGCATGAGCCGCGAAAGATCCCAGCTGCCGGACTTCATCCCGTAACCGTTGGTAGCGGCCGGGGCCGTGAGGGTGATGGTAGACTTGAGATACTGGTCCCCATGGGCGCTGTTGGGTGTCGGGGGCGGGTGGCCACCAGCTGTCCCATTTATATGGCCCAGCGCTGTGTTGGACGAGCGTGACGCGAATGAGGTGTCGTCTTGGGCTCCACCGCCCGTACTGGGCTTGCGCACCGGCACCGACCGGGGTGTGGGCGGGGACGACAGAGTCAAGGAACCCGTCGAGCTGGACGGCCGCAGTTTGACCAGACGAACCAGGTCGAGTACAGCCTCTGTAAGGTGGGTGGCGGCGGCGTCCAGTAGAGCAGTAGGGCTCAGGCCCATCCCAGCGGCGTGGCGTTTGGCCGTGGCGGTCAATTCGTTCAAGGTGGTGGATAGTTTACCCTGGTAGCTATGCAGACGTGTGCGCTCATCGCCCGGCAGTCGGTGCTGGGTCTCGTACTGCTCGGTGTCCTCGGAGATGGCCCGGCAGGCCAGGACCACTGATTTCATGGCGACTAGGACATCAGTAGGCTGGTTAGAACGGCCAGCACGGACCAGCTCGTCGATGGCTTGCTGAAAGGCGCTCATCCGGGCGCGGTCGATCCCGCCCTCAGGTGGCTTCTCCACCGAGATGCGCCCGTCCCGGCAGGACTGGCCAGTGCGGTCAAGGGTAGGGGTAGGCAAGGCAGGGGCGCGGGCCGCCACCTCTTTAGCCTCGGCCAGTTTAGCCTCCAATTCCATTTTCTGTCCAGGGGCATGAGTGCAAGAATGGTTAAGCAAGGTAATTGGCGGGTCACGGTTAGCCCAGGTCAACCAGTAGTAAAGAAAGCCATTAGGCTCCGAAGAGCTGTCCAAGGCAGGTCTATTCACCTACCTCGTCCATAAGTTTTTTCATGCGCCTGGAGTAGTGTTCGTTCTGCGTCTTGAGCTCCCCGAGCTCGCTGGTGAGCCGGCCGATTTGCCGCCGTAGATTGTCCTTTTCGTCCCGATCCTTCTCCGCGCCGAAACGCTGGCCGGCAGAGGAATAGGGTCAGGGTTAGGGGGTAGCGGGATGGGGGCGGATGGCGGTAAAGTTAATTGGCATGTATTTTAATGCGGGCAAGGATGTGGTGGAGGCGCAAGTCCTTGGCTTCTACAACCGACAATATAGACCGAGAGGGAGGGAGGCGTAGTGCCGGCGCCATCTGCCCAGACACCTTGAGTCCAACTGCATGGTGACTTACCAAACTGCGCTGGTGCTCCATCCCCTCCTCCCGTAGCCGTTCAGCCTCTTTTTTTAACGAGCTAAGTTCGCGTTCGAGATCAGCGGTTTTCTGGTTGGAGTGGAAGTGAGTAACAGGGAGTTAATGGTTCATGATTTAATTTCGGGAGTGCTGCACCAGGGTCACGTGCGAGGCGCAGTAGCACAGCGTTAGAGACCGAAGCCATAATGTTGGGCGGTACCACTTACTTGTTGGCTCTCCTGGAGATCGAGTTGCAGCTGGTTGTTGTCATTAAGTAGATTCAATTTCTGGGACTGGTCCTGGCCGCTGCGAGCCAGGGATTCTTCCAGCGCCTCGACCTGCTGCTGAAGGGAGCGGACCTGCCGTTCGTGGTCCTGCTTGAGCCGTTCGAGGTCCTCGGTGTGGCGGGATGGGGGACGTCCGCCGGGTTGTGGGTGCATATAAGCCGAATCGATCGACGCCGGCTTACCCGCGCCGTTGAGTGAGGACATCGAGGCGGAGTAGTTTTGGCCGGTCGGTTGGGGCCCACTGGTCTGTCGGGGGTGCGGCGGCCGATCCCGTGTATCGTTGGTATAGGCCGGTTGGGACCGGACCGAGGCCATAGAATAGGAGTCACCCATATTGATCCGCGCGGAGCCATTGTGGACCGGACGATTTGGGTCTGGTGGGTGGCCATCTGGTCCACGGGGAACCCGGGTCATGGGGGTCTCCGTATGTGGCGTATGGCCGCGACTTGGTGGTGGGCCATTGCTGCCGTCGAACTGGGTATAGAGGCATGGGTGGTCGTAAGGGAGGGGTCAGGGGAGAATTAGCGAGCACGGTTAGCATGTAGCGTGCATAGAGGTGGAAGTGCCGGCTCCCAGCAGCAGCAGTAGCAATAGGCATTGCAGGCCTGTATCGTAAAAAGCTTTAGGCGTTTCCACTACCTACCTGTGCCCGCCGGTTCTCTAGTTCGCCAAAGACTTCGCAAACGAGGTCGAGGAATTTGCTCTCGCTGAGGGTGCTCAGCTTGGCGCGGGCCGTATTTCGCCGCTCATTGAGGTCGCCCTTAGCAATAAGGTGTGGTACTAAGGAAGACACGATATGAAGGGGTTGTAGACACAGATAGGACAGAGTAAGGTTAGCACCACGGACGAATATTAAATTGGCAGGGCCCGTCCGGAGGGCCAAACCGCGCATGAAATTGATGCGCGTAGGTCTGTATAAGTGAGCAGTAGACTATAGCCTTGAACCGGCCTCTAGTAGGCTGGTAATGTTCGAGGAGCGGGTACACCTCCGGCTGCCTGGCCTCTGGACCCGAAGCACACAACTTACTCAGTGGGTTCTGAGTCCGCCGGATGAGTTCGTCGTAGACGTCCGTGACGAGGACCTGGAACTGTTGTTCCTGCAACCGGGAAAGTTTACCCCCGCTTGACTTGCGGGGCGGTTGCCCTGTGGAGGGGTGGAAGGGGGTGGTTGTGAAGTGTTTTAGAAGGGCGCGGGTTGGTTGGAGAATAGGATATGGTGACTGTAGCCGTCAGCGATACTCAAGGGCCGTCCCAGTCGGTCGGCACTGGAGCGGCCAACCCTTACCTGATGGCAATTTAGAGGCTATAAAGCCCCGGAACGTCTGGAGCTTGACGTGCGTGGAGGCCATCTGTGGCGGAAGGAGAAAATGGCGAATGAAAATGGGGCTTGGAACAGTGGGTGCGAACCGTGGCGAGGTGGTAAAGGGTGCGCAGAGGGGGTATTCGGTGTTGGGATGGGGACAATGGCCGGAGTTGTGAAGCGGGGATTCGACTTGTATGAAGGGGAGAGGGTGAGGATACGAAAATAAGGAGCGAACCGGTAGGACTATAAGGCATGGCCCTGTTCACACTGTATGCCCGTTTTAGGCAGTGGTGTAGGGATAAGGAAAGGGGGAGCCAAGGGCACGCGGGGGGGGGGGGAGGGGCGGACAGGAGTTCGGGCCTAATGGGGTTCTTACTGTTGACCTTGTGGTTAGGCGGCTGTCGAATGGGAGGAGATTCTTCAAAAACCAGCCAGCAGTCAGAAGGCAAAAACTGTTGGGTACTGGCCTCCGGGGTCCGGTGGTAGCCAAGTCGTGCGATTTAGGATTCCGACTACACTGGTCAACCTTCGTGCTGTCAGTCAGCCCAGGAGGAAGAGCACGGTGCTATTCGGACCTCTCGGCTGACCGGTGCCTGCAGCGACCTGCGCGACGGATCGCGCGTGGCAAAGTGTGTACGACCCGTGGCCACCTACAGGTGTCACCGCGGTCCGGTTCGCTCAGGGCTTAAAGGGATGGAAGCGAGGTCCAGCCCACTTCCACCTACCGCCCAAGAACAGTTGTGGAGAGGATTGGCACCCGCCTCTCTCAACACGAGCGACAGGGTATCCGCTTCCGTACAGGGCAGGTGGTATTTCGCGCAGTATCAGCTAGGCCTGCACCCAATCATGGGGGTACCTGCGCTCGCCGCACTTCAAGGCACCGGTGCGGTCGGGTGATACTTTGCCTTCTGACGATAATGGTGCGGGGGGGGGATCCCTGGACTACCGGGATAGGGGTCCGCTGGTTGGCGGCACCAGGTCGGACGTCGTCTCGCAGGCTGGAAATTGTCTGTGGCGCGAAGGTGGCCACCTAAACGCAACCTAGAGGGCACTGGTGGCTTCCTTAAAGGGGATACAGGTACTAGGCCTGCCATCCAATGCCAACATCCAGGCTAGAGCGTTTAGTAGCGACTACTATCCACTGTGATTGTTTAGGTGCTAAAGAAATCGGACACAACGTCCCTGGTTTCAGGGGCCCAATGGCTGGAATCAGTGGTTCAAGACGGGCTAGTAACCCAAGCCGGCACGTCGACTACCGCACAGAGTGTGGCTGAAAGTGCCGGTGATACACGGTCCCCATGGTGGCGTCTCGAGCTGGGCCTATACCGGCCTAGACACTCCGCCCATGAGAGTCATGACGCTTACGCAACGTTCAGTTGACATCCCCCCCTTTGGTGTAGTGGCAATGTTTTCATAAAAGAGTTCTGGACGATGCGGTGGAGACTTGACAGGCAGGGACACCCGTGCCAGGCCCACCCCAGCAGCAAAGGTTCTCGCCATCCGATTCGAACCAGTACACTTAGGCCCCGTCCACTTCATTATACACTGCTCCTTCTCCTTAAGTACGTGGAATTCCCCCCCCCCCGATGAACTTCTGGATCGGCCTCTGGTCCATGGGGGGTTTCCATTTCGACAGCTGTCGGCCCCAATGTAGTGCCAGAAGGAGTAAGGCCTAGACTGAATCAGGGTAGAGGTGGCGAACTTCCTTGTTGCATATCGTGCTCATCGGTGAGGTGCCGGGTCCAACTTCAGTGCTGGACTCCCCTCTCATTACGATCCTCGTCCAGAGCGGAAAATCGCTTCACTGTATACCTGGTCTCTACCTCCCTCGATCTGTCGCGCCGGCCAATGTCCTTGTCGTCGAGTTGAATGCCCGTTTATAGATTTATCGTCGGAATTACAGCGTCAAGAGGTAAGATACGCACAGGAAAATCCATTCGCTGGCTGCGGCCCAGTGACCAACGTACTAGGTGAAAGGTGAGTACATTACCATATAGTCGATTCGATTGCGAGAAGAAGCCTTTGTGTATTCAATATTAGCTAAAGTAAAAACGTGAAATAGTCATCAATGTGGTCATGATAAAAACGGGTACAACAAATGGCGGGGTACCTTGGCGAGTAAGAAGGGAAATAAGGAGGAAGGGGCAGCGGTGGCCCTAGTGGCTGCGATCAAACAGCGTGGGGGTACAGGGACTGGCTTCTTTAGTCTCCGCCCCCCTGGGCTAGGAAGGAAGGGGGTTATTGGATTTAATGCCCGTACTTCTTGGCCATGGCTTGGTCGTGCTGGATCTGGTGCTGGTGCTCCTTCTCCGCCAACTCGGCCTCCAGTCGGGCCAATTCAGTGGCGTCAGCCTGTAGGCGCTCCTCGTCCTGATGGAAGCGGGCATCGGTCTTCTCGAGCTTCTTCTCGGCCCGGTTGACCTTCCATTGGGCCAACTTCTCCTTGAGGGAGTTGATGCGGTCCTTAAGCGTCAGATGCTCCTTAGCGGGCCCAGTGTGATCGTGCGCGTTGTGCTCAACAGTGTGCCCGTAAGGGTGGCTATGGTGGGCACCATGCTGAGGGGCAGGGTGAGTACCTTGGTGGTGACTCGGGTAGGACTCGTGGTGATGGTTCAGGCTGGAGGTGTGGTGGTGACTCGGGTAGGACTCATGGTGATGGTTCAAGCTGGAGGTGTGGTGGTGACTCGGGTAGGACTCGTGGTGATGGTTCAGGCGGGAGTCATGGTGGTGGGAGTGGCCGAAACTCGGTGAGCTGTGCTGCCGGAGGTGGCTGTGACTGTGCCCATCGGGGATCTGCTCGAATTTCATATGGAGATAACTGTTGGCATCCCCACGGGTATACTCCACACACTTGTAGGTATTAGGCTCGAACCGGCAAATCTCAGGACCCAACATCTGGTTAAGGTCGTTGGCGATATGCTGGTTCGTCATTGCGTTGGTGCCGGCGTAGCTGTGACCGGGGACCAGGGCGTCGGTGCGGTGGTAGGATCCGTCACCCGAATAGGAGGGGTGGGCATGTTTAATCGACGAGGACCGGCTCGGCGTGTACTGAGGGTACGCGCGCGGCTGGTAGCCGCCGGGGTAATGGTTGGCGCTATCGGCGTGGTAGGGCGAAGTCCGAAGCTCCTGGTATTCGCCGTAAGTGCGCGACGAATGGCCATTAGTATGATCGGTATAGTGGTCGCCGGCCAGGGCGGGAGCCACAACAGCCGTGACAGCGGCGAGCAGAGTGATCGGGGAAAGCGTCAGCTTCATTGTAGTGGAAACGAGCGGAGTTGCGGGCGGTGGACGAGAGAGGGATACGACTATGAGATTGTGCGAGAGAGGCAGACCAAGGTACGTTGCTTAAGAGGATGGGCAGTTGACTGTCTAATCAAAGAAAACCGGCGGGCGGGTAACTATTTATAAAGGATCGCCATACATGTGAGTAGAGGGCCGGAGCGTGCGCCGTCTACAGTGACCAGCCTCGATTTGGACACTGGCGGTTCTACTTCACCCTTTACAGAAAGGATTCCTTTGGCCCACGCCTCCGCATCCTTCCCTACCTTTGTTCCTCTGTATAATCTACCCCAGAACCAATGTCGTCACCGATAGCTGGTTTTCCATCCTCAACTTCATGGTTTAGCCACAGGTGTTGGTACGCTAAGACTGTCCCACTAGTTCCAAAGGAAACTGATAAAAGCACCTATACAATAAAAGTAACATCCTATTGGTCTGTCCACGGCACTCTAGCTTTCACACTTTACCTGTACGCTAAGCATGTGCCTAAAGCTGCGCTGCGCTTCCAAGTGGCGGCGGTTGTCATACTCTTCCTTAAGACCCTGGTAGTTGTACCGCCGGGGTGTGCTGGAAAGGCCGAAGAGCAGCGAGACTACAAACAGTGGGGTTAACGTAATGGCGCCAACCAGAAATTCCCCGACCCGAAAACGACCCTCCACCTCATTCCCTTTGCGGCTGAGACCGACCACTTCGCAGGCGTCCTGACGTTATTGTGACCAGCGCTGTCCTACGAAGATCGGTAGGGTAGACTCACTAGGGAGAAGAAGCTAGTACGGGACGGAGCGACGAGAGGAGCCGGCCCAATAACCGGTCCAGGGTCCTTCGGCCAACCTGCTTCCGCCCTGATCCCTGCGTGTCGATGTAAACAGAGTGGCCAGGGACTCGGCGGATATCGGGGCCCACCACCCGCTTAGCAAACCCTAATCGCCCACTAGTCCGGGTTCGACGTCATAGAGGGGAGTGAAGAAGAGAGGGTGGGAAGGAGATGGCTTTTCGGTGCAACGCCGGGTGTGAAGACGGGGCTGGTGATGGGGCAGTGGTGGCAGACCACAGCTAGGGTGAAGTGGTGAACAAGTGGCACGACACTATATGGGAGGGGGTGGGGCGGCTCACGAAGGCGTTCCTAAACTGTAGGGTCGTGATGCTGGCGGCCGGACCAGTCACAAGTTGGGTAGGGTAGGGTCACTGCGGGTGTGAGCCAGTGTAACCGCCCGGTGGGCGCCACCGTCGTGCATGGCCTATTAATGACCCGCTATCAAGTCCCCCCACCTTGTCAATGTGTTTGTCCAGCCGAGTGGGGAGCGCATGAGGGGAGTGACCAGACGCTTCTATACCTGTCTAGCGTGCGTTGGAAGAGGTGCCGCGCGGACGCAGTACATTGCGGTGCAAGTGGGGCGGTTCACATTTCTGATGGCGAAACCTTGTACTACAAAAACGGTGCCGGTTATCGCTGTGCAGTTCTACGCTACAGCAAAATGATCCTTGCGGGCGATTCGAGCCTACCGTCGTCTGTGGTTAAGCGTGCCCTTCGACTTTGGCACTCGGTACTAGTTCTGGCCAATGCACAGGGGATAGCTACATGAGGCGTTTTTGATAAACAGCGGCTTTAACCGCAGGGCGTGGCGGGGTTGGTCGACCAAAAGTCGTCGGGTACAACTCATTCTCATTCTACATCTGCCCTTCACATTGTGCAACCGTCGCCATCATCCCGTGGCCTCCAATCGCCTGTCGTTCTATCCAAGGTCGACCATTTCTCTCCCTTTCTGTTGCCCTTGGTCGGCAATATGTGTGGCGCACGCGGGTACTCGTTTCTTGATTCCAGTTAGTCCGCATCGGATATAGCGGGTCAGTATTTATCCGCGGGGGAGGGGTGTAGTGCAACGTGCCACACGCTTCAGCCGCCTATTCCCCGCTGCATTATGCCTAATGTGACGAGTCAACTCGGCACCATGTAGACCCCCCTGGTCGACGCACATCGGCCTACTCGCAAAGGGAAAAAATACGCGCCCAATAATTGTCCTTCTCCAGCAGCTTACTCGGCTCACGAGTAGACGTAATGGACCGTTGTGTACCCCTTATGCACGCTCCGCGACTGGGTTTAGCAGAGTCAAGTCGATCAGGCCTCATTGGGTTGGTTTGGCCTGGAGTTCTCTCTGCTAGGGCCCAAATCCGAGTTGACGATTATTTCGTACTGGAGCGCTCACTTAGACCAAACGCCGTCCTAAGGACAGTGGAAGTTTCTAATTACACAATAGTAGTACTACCCTTACTTGAAGTTCATGTTTAAGGGGCTCAAGTTGACGCGGGTATCTATTTTTAAAGCTGTCGTCATGAGGAAGCCAATGAGCGACAGAAGGTTCATGGGTGTCACCCTAACTTGACTCAATACGTCGGAGCGTGGTGGCTGCCGTGGTTAGTGGACTGACCTTATGGGTTGCCGTGGTGGCCTCGGACTTAATATGGGATATCAAGGATGTGGCTATGACGGCGTTCGTGGTCTTTGAAAATATGGGTACGTTCTCTATTAGCAATGAACGATTGCCACATAGGCAGTCTTTCGGGATCTGGCACTATTACACTGTGAGTAGTGCCGTAAAGTTGGAGCTAACGTGGAGGGCCAGTGAGGAACGCTGGTCCAATGGAATCAACATCTGACCTTCACCTAGTCGATTGTACGATTTTCTCTACTCTAGACCATTCCTTGGCTAACAGTGACCAGACTTGGCTGCATTGCAGCGATGTCTCAGTGTCGCCATATCGCCAACATAAACCCACCCGGGACACTCCAGAAGCACCCTCAGAGAAAATGAAGTGTCGGATCTGATTCATTAACTAGTCCACTCTTCTACCGGGACCCTATTCGCGGTATTTGTTGCCAATGTAATTAATTATATATCCAGATATCAGCATGGTGTTAGACGTTAAAAATTCACCGTCACGATGGTATGCATGGCATGAGGTTGGATTATACCAAATAGATTTAATAATGTTATCCATCCCGATCGTCCAGAAAGTACCTGATGATGCACTACCTACCAGTCAACTTACGGCCCCTTAGTGCGAGTTCCTACGCTTTTGACTACTCCTGCAATTCACGGTAACCACCTGGTAACCTAAGCTACAGCATCGTTTCTCTTCTAATAAGGTTCTCCTTACACCAACATCCATTCCATCTTATAGTTTACCCTCTATACAAGTGCACTCGTGTTCTGTGTCTATAAACCGCGGACATCCATACGTAATGTGACCCTGACAAGCCTAGAGTAGGGATCGATCATACCAATAAGGGTGTTTTCCAGTCAGCCCATGCTTAAATTTTTCTGCCCTTTAACTGTCGTACACCTTGCGGCCATCTCGCTTCCTCTGGCGCAAACTCTTTGCGATCCTCGTAATAAACACCAGCCCATGGCTATTCGTGTGGTGATCTATACTATTGCGATCTCCCGCGAGTGCCATCGCGTACTTTGTTGGTATTGTTTTATTGTCACGGACCATTTGTCATCCGTGTACGCCTGTTCGAGTCGAACTATCTACTTGAAGGTACCTTCATTTATAGTTATTGAACTCTGACCATCAGTAGGATTGCCGGAGACCTGCATAAGAGATATGCTGCCACTGTGCATCAATGGATCGTCACTATCTAGGGGCAGCTTGTACGGTGGGCCGATTTGTTTTTAGTGTGTCTCCGCAGCATTTTTCAGACGGAATATTCCGTTGACTTGGGTTACTCCTGAGCCAATGTGGAAGTTTACGCCCATGGCGAGAAAATAGCGTCTAAGCCGGCTAAGAGGCCGATCGCAACGAAAAGTAGCGTTCATCGTTGACTTGTTAATCATGGTGGCCGCGGATACGCTGGGAAGGGTGGAAAGTAACGAAGCGAACTTCGTATTGGTCAGGACGGATAGAGATGATACTTGGATAAGATGGGGTTGGCGGTGGCTTTGCTGTTGCTGCCGCCGAGACGTGAGCTTAGTGATTGTCGATTATAAAAGGTTACTGAAACGTTATTGACGCGAGGCTGGGTCGAGGTCGAATATGAAAGTGGCGTCCTGAGGTGGCGACCGAGTCGCCACGTTTGCTTACTACTGCAATCCTCCGAGGTCCTAAATAGTATAGATAAGGATCCGTAACGGCTGCTGGGAAAAACTATGAGGTCAGCGGTTGACAGTATACCTCGAAAGATCGCCGGTAAGGCAGGATTGAGGTAGACCGGGCTTTTAAAGGACCACAGTTTGACTTGCACCGCCGTTCCACATCCCATTTGCCACGTAAAGACCGGATATCCCGGTATTGTTTTTACGGCTAATTACACTCCGCCTAGGCTGCTGTCGCGCTTAACAGGCTGAATTGGACTATCGGTAGCCTCTGGTGGTATATCTCGGTTGGACCGTGCCAACGAGTTCGTATCTCTAATTATCCACTTTTTCCCCCGTTGTTTGGTGTCGACCGGTGGGATGTGTAATAGTGTAATCCTTGAACATTGTTTTCTGGTTATGTAGCCATATGATCATCAACCAGTGACATGTGAAAGCCATCAACGATTGCGGTCGACTACTTCTCGATTGGCCTTTACGTGCGCCCACGTCAATTGCTGTGGAGGCATAGAATTGCTGGTTAGCTAGTATTCTCTGCTGCTTGGGTTATCTTCTAATTTGGTGACGTAGGTCGTGACAATGCCTCTGCTCGTTGCACCTAGTACCTGTCTGTCGCGTATTGTGCTATTGTATCTATCTGTTGCGCTGCTTCGATATTTAGAATCCATCTTGGGCGTCGTAATGGATGTTATAACTCGAATGTCCCTTAGAATACATTACATCTGTATTGAGTTTCGTTGGGCTTTTAGTAATACATACTCAACTTAGGAGGGTCAACGCGGCCAAAAAGAGAGTGGAGGTAGCTGGTGGATACGGGTATGTTGGTGCACGGGACTTCGTGAAGACTAATGGAAGATAATAGATATGCGAGCATACCGGAAAGAGAAAGAGAGCTGGGCCAGGATCATCCCTGGCCCTTCTTCCAGCTCTCCTTCTGGGGGGGGGGATGTTGAACGATCATCCACATTTTGGTGACCTGCGGCGCGCAGCGGTTGGGACCAGGAAGGGGTAGCAGGGAAGTCCGCCAAATGGGGAGCGGCCTCCCAAACTCTCCTGCCGCACATCAAGCCAGGGCCATGCTATCTAAAAAATAATCAATCTATTTTCGGGAATCTTTGGTGTTTTATAAATTTGAAATATATCATGATATACCAGATTGGTTCAGATTGACACTTTAAAAATGACTCCCATGTCGAGAATAGCTGATCTAAAACCGCTAACTGATATCATAATCAAGTCTACCCACGTTCTAGGTGAACAGTGTAGATCGGTAGTAATTTTTGGTTAGCCGCACACATTCAGGGCCTTGGAGTCGGACCAGTGGTTAGGTCGGAGGTCGCTTATAAGATCCACCAGCTGACGTTCACGACGCCTAGTTCAGTGGAGGCCAGCTCCTTGAAGGCCTTCTCGGTCAGGGTCACCTGGCTCTTAGGGCCTTGGTGGAACCCGACGACTTTGATGATCAACGGCTGGTGAGACTCTCTGGCGACCACAATCTCCATATTCTTCGACTTGGAATAACGGCCGAAGAACTCCTCGCTGATCAGGGCACCCATGGATTTGGGGCTAAGTTTGATATTACAGGAAGTGACTCCCTCACCCCGGCAGTATTGGGCCTGGCCATGGAAGGTATTCTCCGGAACGGTGAGCCGGAGGTATTTCGAGTTATGGTTGGTATCAACGTGGTGACGGTTGTTGTTCCGGTTCTGGTGAGATCCGTAGGCAGAGCTCACCGGCTTGGTGCTACTGAAGGTACTATGAGTTCTCTCCGTGTACTGGGACGACCCGTCGTGATTCACACGGGCCTCGACCTTGGTCTTCTGAACGATACCCGGCTGCTTCTTGAGATGATCAAAACAGTAAGTATTACCGGGGTTTCTACGGCACACGTCCATGAGAGAATTGCGAAGCTCGTTGTCATTGGAGGTACCGGAGGCAGAAACGACGGCCAGGGTGGAGACCACGGCAAGGACGGTGGCGGACAGGGCGGTGATCTTCATGGTGATACGCTGGCAGTGGGGAGAGCGGTGCGGGTTGGGTGAGGAAAGTGGTAGACGGATTGGAAGTGTATGCGGTGGAGGGGTCGGTGGTGTCTGGTAGCTGGAATAGAGCCGACCAGGCCGCGTTCTTTTATATCTGATCCGGTCCAGCGTAGACAGCAGCGGGCGGGTAGGGGTATCCCGAAACCCACCATGGCAGGGGTTCAGGGAAGGGTGAAGGAGATTAGGACGGCGACGTCGCCCCACTATCTGGGTAAGTGAGTGGGGAGGGGGTCAGTTAGACCCCGCCGTCGTGGGCACTGGGATATCGTTCAGCCCAGCCGGGGTCGGTTGAGTAACTAGCGGTGGTACAAGGCCTCCGCCACAATGGGCGGTAGCCAATGCGAGGAGTGTGGTATATGGCTGACCCACCCTTCTCGATCTCAGCCTTCACGACCTAACGGACCAGATGGAGGGTGGTTACGAGTGGCGGCTACGAGCGGTGGCTCTCTTATTGTTTTCCTAGAAGGCTGGGAGTCACACAGACCGGTATGACGTCTGGTAGCAAACGGCGCCGCCTCGGACGGAAGGGGGATATGGTATTGGCGGAAACGTCACAACATTGGACACTTTCCTGGTCAATGTGGCATGGCAAGACTCGTAAACAGAAAAATAGAGACGGGATGGGTGAGGGGGGTCCGGAGCAGAATACGGGATGGGATCCGAAGTCGAATGGGGTGGCGACCAACGATTGTGCAGCCCCTGTGGAACCCGTTCCTGCGCCACTCTTTATCTCCGCCGGCTACTATGGTAGCGTAAACATCTGGACGTCGACAGCCGACTGCCCACCGGGTAGGGACTTAACGTAATACGAGCGGGGGATGGCAGGGCCGTATGCTCGGTTTAGGAGCCTACTGGTTTCCCATGCGCCATTTTGATGCGAATGATTTGGGGTGTATTTTGATGCCGGAATAAAATACCAACATTTGTACTGATGTTAACTACCATGTCAGTTCATTGCTGTAAATCGAGTCCACCTGGTTGTACAATCTCGTCTATCCATAGTTAGCTCTCGTTGGAGGATGAACGCTGAAACCTTTGGGGCCGCGACACTTGAATAGACAACAGATGGCATGAATATCTAAATTTGGACGAGGGAAAGCCTCAGGGCCTGCAGAGAGGATAGCTGGCCACGGGTAAATACTAACACCCTGGCACTTCCGTTTTTAGATTGCCAAGTGTTGCGCATAGGGTGTTAGTGTAGCGTGGCCGTTGGAGAGCTGACACCTCCGCCTCGAGTTTTCGTGGTATGCCAGCTCCGCCGCCGGGTGTAACTATGTCGGTCTTCTGCATGGTGCAGGGTGAGGTTAAGGACCGGCAGCTAACAACCGAACAGGAAAGCGGAGCAGGTAAAGATGAGGCGAAAAGACGCCAGTGGGTCGATCGAGACTCCGCGCCTGGTTGACGGGAGGTTTAGGACCCAGATCTAGTAGGAGGGAGGGGTAATGGGGTCCAGCAAAGCATTACAATCGAACTCAGTGCAATCCAGCCATCTGTCATTAAATTCTAATGGTCTTGTTGACATTTATGATTCCCCACCCTGGGGTCTATAGGACTGCGAGCGTTCTCACCCCTTTCTAAGACGACTTGAAGCCACGCAACCATACAGTCCACCTCCATGCCAGGTCAGCGGGGAGGTACCTGAGTGAGTTCACCCCAGCAATAGGGAAGGTTTAGGCTGCTAAAGGGCAGCGATGTAACGCGCTCGACGGGACTGGTGGTCGGCCACCATTCCTCCGCCATTGGCCGAGAGTGCATACACGCACACCCTAGTGGTCGAGTTAGCCCGATGATCCCGACTGGTCCTCCTTGATTTCAATTCTCTCTTGGCTGCCCAGCTGTCGTCCAGTATCCACCGCCTTTCTGACCCCTTGACCGACAGTCCCATCGCCCGCCCGCCCCCGCCATCCCCACCCTCATCGCCATGCTAGCAACGTGTTCTCTTTTGCGGATACCTTCCGTGAATACCATCCGACCACTCACTACCACTCTACTCCGTCACCCTTCGTTGGCGCCGCATCGTGCCTTGTTCGCTCCGCCCTGCCGTTCGTATCGTCCCGCCTTTCCAGTGCATCATATGCCCGCAGTAGTTAGTGATGGCCAGCCGAAACGCGCGGCCCTCTCCACGCCTCGCCGCGGCGTTGCCACTGGCACCAAAGTGAAATCCCCACCCGCCCCGTCACCAATGTCCCAGCGGCCTTACCTGTTTGCCGGAACTCTGGTTGTGGGCTGCGCCGCAGCATACCTGGCTCACCTCTACACCAGTGGCGGTGCCACCCGCACTCTAGAGGCTGCCGATGCCATCACTATCCCCCTAGGCCGTGCTGCCGCAGACATCTCCGTACGGTCCGCCGTGGCTGACGACAACGAGGAGAATATTCGGGCCTGGCGCTACCAGCTTAAGAAGCGGCTCACCCAATTCGACCCCCTACCGACTGCGGAAGTCGAGGCCCGACTCACCGGCCACCAGCAGTCGGTGATCTTGCCCTCCGCCTCACGACTGGTGCGGCGCTATGACACGAACCAGGTGGCGTCGAACAGCCCCATCGAAGACTACCATCAGCAATGGAGCCTACCACTGGCTGAGAACGGGGCCATGGACGCTGCCGGTCGGTGGCTGCTGTTTGGTGTGTTCGACGGACATTCGGGGTTCCAGTGCTCGCGCCGCTTGGCCAGCGAACTGCCCAAACATATCGATCGTGCCTTGGCCTGGGCCCATACGGGTAGTAAGGATGGTGTCCTTTCTGATGCGCCAGTCGTGGCCGCCGCCGCTTCAATTCTCGAGACATCGGAGGCTACCCGCGTCGACCCGGCCCTCCTCAACGACGACCCCGGTGCCGAGCACGTAATTCGTGCCGCCCTGACCAAAGGATTCATCACCATGGACACGGAACTTATCGAGGGTTCGTTGCAGGAGGCCATCAAGCACCCAGAGCGTATGAAAGAGGCCCTACTGCCAGCCATGGCCGGGTCATGCGGCCTGGTGGCCGCCCTGGATACCACCCGGCGGCAGGTCAGCGTGGCGTGCACCGGGGACAGCCGTGCGGTGCTCGGCAGTCTCGACGGCAGTACGGGCCTGTGGACAGCTACCCCGCTGAGCACCGACCAGACGGCACACAATGTCGCCGAACTGAAGCGCCTCTACGCTGAGCACCCTGGTGAGGAACACACGGTCATCAGCAAGGGTCGTATCCTGGGCTCTCTGATGCCCACACGGGCCTTCGGCGACGCGCGTTACAAGTGGTCCGAGTCGATCCAGCGCACAATCTACCCTTCACAGTTCCCTGGGCGCAGAGCCACCCCGCCACACTACCTCACCCCGCCGTACGTGACGGCCACACCCGTGGTGACGGACCGGCCACTTAGCCCGCGCGATAAGTTTATCGTGGTGGCCTCCGACGGCCTCTACGACGAACTGAGTAACGCCGAGGTGGTCCAGGCTGTGGCCGAGTTTTGGGAGTCGCGGATCTACGCCCAACCCGACCCGCGGTTCGGCCCTGTCGCCCTCAAAGACGATAATGCCGCCACCCACCTGATCCGCAAGGCCTTCGGCGGCGACGACCCGGATGTAATTGCCCGCCTTCTGGCCATCCCCTCCCCCAGTAGCCGGCGCTACCGAGACGACATTACGGTGACCGTGATCTTTCTGAACGAGTAGTTAGGACCTCATAGATTGCCAATGGCCATCGAAGGACCCCGGCTTCCCTGTTTCGTACCAGGATACTTACCTCCCACGTTTTCATATAGGTCCCTACCCCTCCTCCCCCCTACCTCTCACGCCACCATACTCTGCTGATTCATTTTAGCCCTCTGTTCCATAAAGTATCTTGTTCGTTTAGCCGACTCTTCCCGGCTCGTTAATACGCTGGTGACGTGCGCAAGGCCCTCAGTGGTTGCACCACTGTGTGAGTCCAAGCCAGGTCCGCAGTCACCAATTTGACCTGGGGGTTTGGAAGCGTCTCAATGGATTTGGAGCTAAGTTTGAAAAGGCAAATTGTGCTACAGTATGTTGGCATTGGACCGAGTGGAGCTATGGGAATTTATCTGGCCTGACACTGAGCGGTGCCGTGACTAGTGTCGCCGTCGGCTGAGCTGCTATGACTTAATCCTGTTGCCAAATCCTGCAATTCCCTTGGCCGGCGGAACATCTGAGTAGGTAGAACGGTCGTCTACGGTTAGTGTGGTACAGTCAAAGGCACAGGTTCCATCGGCCAGGAAGGTGAATGGGGATTGTCTAGGGGGGAGGAAGAAAGCCGTGACATCACCGCGACAGTCGGTGAGGTGTGTATCAGACAATTTAGCGTGCCTGTGTTGTCCTAGGTTTTGGCTGCAGGAGTTCGAAAAAGTGGCGGTCAACGCCGGTACAGCTCCTACACCATAAACAGCAGGGGCGAGGGGAGGGGGGAGGCGCCAAGGAGCTGGTCACTAGCAACCACTGGATGTCAACAATCGAATTATTGTCCAAGAGCTCGTCGGACCAAGCGGTGCCATTCGGAACGGCTCCCAAGCGTAGTCAGGCGATTGGTGTGGGCGACTGCTGAATGAGTGCAAGGTGGTGGACGTGGCTAGTTGGGACCCACCGCGACGACCACGTCCTACTGCATAAGTCTTCCTAGCCTTTCATCCAGCCCACCAACCTCTAGTCTTGCTCCAGTAATAAACAACCTTTCATGGCGGAGTGGAAAAAGTAAGGGAAGGAAAGCTAATAGCTGGGGGGAGGCAATGGGCGGGTGAGGGTCACACACACATCCCACGCACGCACCTTTGACCGGACTGCTCACAATTTCATTTTTCTTTTTCTTTTTTTTTTCACCACCTAGCCTGGGTTAGCCTCTTGTGCCTATAGAGACTATCTTTGGCATGACCAGTCTTTTTTTTCTTGTTTTTGCCCACCACTTGCCGACTTTTGTCGAATCCCTGTGTCTGCCATAGTTCATCTATTAACCTTCATTTAGCAGGCACGACTGTCCCTGTGTCGATACAACCCTGTTAGCCCCCACCTAAGCGATCCGGTCTGGCCACCCTTTCGCACAAGATCATACGTCGTCCACTAAGGGATCCAGCCCACGTGTCTCTCTCCCCCTAACAGTTCATAATATCCGGGGGACCACCACGAATCAACCCTGGCTCCTTATCCCTCGGACTGATCGTTCAACTGTCAATTAGTCACCCGTAGCTTCCCCCACTTGCTAAACCCCCGACGCCGCACGTCCATGGGCCCAGCTTCACCAGCCCTAGTATACTCTGTCCCGGTTCGGATATAGCACGTAATGCTTTACAGTACAAATCAGACCATGCAGGTAAGTGATGCCGCATGAGCCTGGCAACCAGCCTAATCTGTCGGTGCCACCGCCCAGGTGCGGTAATGGTTTGAATAGCATGACCTTGTATACATTTTTTTGTCTGCTGCCGGACGCCGGTTCACCCAACTGCTTTAGCTCTTTCTGACTCACAGTTTGGGGCCGATTGCATTACCGTCCTACCTGACTGCAGGCACCGGAGTCTCCCGCGTTTCCGTCGCCCACAGGCGACCGGGAGGAGTCGGGTGATGAGCTCAGCCTCCTCAACGAGTTTCTCGAGCAGCTGACTGCCAGCCAGCCCACGCTGCCGGCTAGCCAGCCTCTGAACCTGGACCAGCGAAACCTACTGGCCGCCCTTATCAACGGTACGTTTGACGTGGGACTGGCCGGACACACGGACCCCACAGCTACGATGGCCGCCCCTTTGACAGACAATGTTGCCCGTCCAGCCGCCGCGCCCCCATCGACGCCCGTCGGCCTCCTACCAACCCTGGCTGTTGAGCCAGATGGCGACATCGCGCCGCAGGTCGGCGATCCCGACCGGATACCCAGCTCGACTTCGTCCACACGCGCCGGTACTCCTGTCATCGTCCGCACTCCCTGGACCCCGGGTGAGGATGCTGCCCTGCGCCAAGCCGTGGAGCACTACGGAGCCAACACGGAGCAGTGGCCGGCCATCGCCGCGTGTGTGCCCGGTCGCGGCAACAAGAGCTGTCGCAAGCGCTGGAATCAGTCACTGGACCCGGCTCTCCGCCGCGGCGCTTGGACGCGCCAGGAAGACCTAATCCTAGGCCACGCCGTCGAGCGGTACGGCCATCAGTGGAGTCGAATCGCCCGCATGATTGAGGGCCGCACCGACGACCAATGCGCCAAGCGGTGGCGCGAAGCCCTGGATCCGGCCATCGACCGAAATACATGGACGGTCGCTGACGATACCCGTCTGTTGGCCGCCGTGGCCGAGCTGGGCAGCCAGTGGCAGCGAATTGCGGCCCGCCACTTCCCAGCCCGTCCAGGAGTTCACTGTCGGAATCGCTGGCGCCAGCTCACCCGCGAGCAGCGGCGACAGGGGCGTGGTCATAAGCGGTCTATTGACGACCCGATTGCCACCCCGGCAACGGTCATGGTGGGATTGCCCCCGACCAAACGGCCTAAACCCACCGAGACCACCTCCCGTCCAACCGAACGACCTGCCCCCCTGGCCATCCGACCTCTGATCCGGGCTCCTGCGCGCCCACCAATCCAGTTCACGCCAGTGGGCCCACCTGCCCTCCCCCATGCCACGCTTCCTATCCTGCCCAACACCAGCCTTCCCGTCCCTCTTCCTACAACGGTGTCCGATTTAGAGCTGCTCCCGTTACCCGATATCTCCCTACCTGCCGAGCTCCCGCCACCGGATGCAAACTGGAACGCTTCTTTCCAGTCGCTTTTCGCGGAAGGGACGGCGTCGGATTTTGATGTGACCCTGGATAGTCTACTGCAGAGCCTGGGGGACCAGGGCCCGGGCGACGCCGCCACTGGATTTACATTGGACAGCCTCCTGGGCGATGAACTGGACTGTGTGAACCCCGGTCTCGACGCCCTGGACCTGTCTACCCAGCTGAACTTTGCGCCGCCCAAGAGCGTTGACCTGTTTGACGCCGCCGGTATCCTGGGCGCCTCCGGTAGCCGCACCCCGAATCCGTGGGGTAAAGGTTCCGACCTGGCCGATATCCTCAGTCGCGCTCTGGCTAGTATGGAGCAGGAGCAGAGCGAGGCGGCGAACGACGAGGCGAAGACAAAACCGAGAGTCCAGAAGCCGAAGAGACTGAAGCCTAAGAAGAAAGTGGCATCGGCAGTGGTGACCGCCGTGCAATCACCCCCACCACCGACCCTTCCGGCCACCTCACCGCCTCCCGCTGCTGACGTGGTGACTCGTACCCCGGAGAGCGTGTCCAGTCCAGCCCCGGCTGAGCCGTCGTCACCCGGCGAGGGTACTAAAAAATCGCCGGAGGTCGCGAGCGAGGAGGACCAGCAGCTCCGTCAGCGGCTGGATGAGCTCAACCTCTCGCTCTACGGATGCGCTCTGGAGGACTGCAAAGAGGCATTCCGCAATGCGCCCCTGCTCGTGCAACACGCACGGGCCGCCCACGGTGACGATCCGCGCCTTAAGGCCCCAGGGGCCCGGCCCTACTGCTGCGCCATGAACGGCTGCTACCGCACGTACAAGAATGTGAATGGCCTACAGTACCACATCTTCCACTCCAAAGGCTCGGCGGCCCACTTCTTTCCGGCGCCGGACGGTAGCATCAACGAGACGCTGTGCGAGGAGAAGCCCTACAAGTGTCCCGAGGCGGGCTGTCGCAAGAAGTACAAGAATGCCAATGGTCTGCAGTACCACCGTCTGCACACGCACCAGATGGCCCCGACGCCGGCTGCCACTCCGGCCGCTTCGTCCGCTCCATCCCCCACCCGGCCGATCACCGCCCCGCTGGCTCGTAGCCTGACGGCCACCGTCGGCCTCCCATCAGCCCTTCCGCCCCCGCTGGACCGGGCCTATCCGCACTCGCAGCCCACCTCCCCGAAGTTGACACCAGTTACCCCCGCTGTCCCCGCCACGCCCACCCCAGCTTGTAAACCCGTCCCATCGGCCACTCTGACCGACTCGCCCTCCCCGTCCATGGTCCTGCTACCCACCCCGGCCAGTACGGTTGTTGCTGTCACCGCTGCCGCTACCCCGGGCGCAGCCACCGTCCCGCTGCCACCATCCGTGGCTACCCCGCCGGCGCGCAAGTCGCCCGCTCCCAAGGCACCGACGGTGAAAACGACCGCTGCTCCGGCCACCCCAAAACCAATCCCAAAATCCGCCCCCTCCCGAACCAAGACTAAGGCCAAGGTCAAATCGGCCACCCCGCGGGCCCCGGCAAAACCCGGGAAGGCAGCACCCGTCAAACCTAGCTCGAAGCCCAGCCCGTCTGCTGTGTCCACCCAGGCTGACCGCAAGTCCACCTTGGCTAGCGTGCGACTTTCGAGCAAGGAACTGGCCGAAAAGATCGACCGCACCTTCCATCCGTCCAATTACGAAGAGTTTTTCAAGTCGCGCCCGTCGGTACTGGATAGTATCAGCCCGCACCTGCAGTCATCCCTTCGCCAGGGTTTGGGCACAGCGTTGTCGCCGGCTAGTCGGGCGTCCGTGGTGGCCGCCTACACTGCCGAAGTAGCTAAGCTGCCTCGGGCCACCGCCATCGTCCCTGCCGTCACTTCCACTGCCGCCGCCACCCCCGTTGTGTCACCCGCACCGGTCATCACGGACGACTTCCCGACACCCTCCTCTAAAGCGAACCCTGAGCCCATTGCGGCCTCAGTCCCGGCCCTTCCTCCACCGCCTCCAGTCCCTGAGACCTCGATCGCCCTGCAGGTATTTCGCTGTCAGGTTACGGGTTGCCAGGCCCCGGAGTTCGGGTCCCTCAACGAGCTAGCCGAGCACCTCGAGATGGTCCACCCGCTACAATTGGTCATTGAGGCCTCGAAGCACGAGGTGTGACAGCTGCTTTGGTGTGTCTATTGCCCCCCCCCTATCCGTATCTTCGTTAGTGTTGTCATTCCAGCCGGCGGTCCTTTTCCATTTTCTGGCCATGTACAATCTCCCCCATCCGCATCCTCTGCACTCCTCTCCTCTCCACCCCGTCCGCCGATCGTTGACTACCGTCTCTTTAAACTGCGGCCTGCGTGTTTCCATTCCTTTTTTTGCTTAGCCTAATATCCCAACTGTATGTTCCATCATCCACATCATTTCTCCACCCCCTTGCTAATCTCCTCTCCTCCCACTTGCCGACCTTTTTTTATATCTTTGTGCCTTCGCCTTTATTTTGCAACCGTGTAACTCGAGTTACTGTTTGTCGTCTCTAGTTGAAAATTAAACGCAATAATCACTAGCGGTCATTCTGCCCCCATTGTATCAATTAGGATAGAGGTGGCTACATGGGAAACAGCGTCTGGCCACCAATTCCCACCGGAGTACCAAGGGTAGTATTATTGACAGCCAGTCCAATTGAGTTGGCAGCTATCTATATGTGTTGGCATTGAATCCTGTTCGATTGGCAAAACTAGGGATTTATCAGCCAAACTAGTACTATGATCAGTGACCACTGGGGGATAGTCGGTGCCACGATTCATTTATGGACGTCCTTTGTATTAAGGACGCCGAAGTACATTACAGATCAAACGCCCGATAGCACTTTAAACTTGGTCCAGTTCATTGCGTAAGCAGAAATCGACACCAGGCGCATCACAACTGGCGTGACAGGCCGATGGTAAGTTTATTCCTTCTGCCACACCTCCCTGTCGCCAATATTCTCAATGTCACCGACTACACTCATCTTTTTTTAGACTCAGTACCGAGGAACAGGCGGCGGAAATCATCGTTCGACTTGCCCTGTGGCTGAGCGGACGGTATCGGGGCCGGTGACGAAACAGTCGGTTGAGGAGTAGTCCGTAGTCCGCTAGTGTCCAGTTTACGCGTCGGCCGGCGTAAGGCCCGCGGGGCAGTTAGCGAGGGCAGTGGGGCAGACGATCGTGTTGCGTCGGCTTCCTCGGACGCCTGTGGCACAACGTGCTGTAATTTCAGAGGCCGGCCTTTGACCCAGCGGTCATGGAGCCCTGCCACCGCCCGGTCAGCCTCCGCTATAGTGGCGTACGTGACAAACACTTTGCTGCCCTCCTTGTTGACGTGTACACGCGTTACATCGCCATACTCGGCACACAGACTACGAACCTCGGCGAGCACCAACGGCCTGGCGAAATTGGTTAAACGAACGGTCGCTGTGCGTGCTGGATTGGCCGCTGTGACCACCGGATGGGCTGCCGGTGGGGGCCTACCGCCAGACGGTTCCGCGGTGGGGTCGGCAATCGCCACAGAGAGTGTCTGACTGTCTAACGGGGTGCCATCGAGGGTCGCGATAGCCTGGGTGGCTGCGGCGGCCTCAGAATATTCGACAAAAGCGAATCCACGCGAATTGTCCCCGCCTGGGAACCTCACATCGGCGAGAGTACCAAAGGGGCAGAACATCTCCCGAATCCGGTCAGGTGTGACAGCTGGGGTCAGGTTGCCGACAACCAGAACCCGGGGGTCGCGCAGCTTGGGTACCACGGCTGGTGGTGTCGCTTTGGCTCGCCGCGGGTCGGAGATGGCCACGCTCAGGGCGAGAGTCGTTCCCGGCCAGGGATGGCCATCTAGAGTCGCCACTGCCCGGCAAGCGGCGGTGGCGTCGTCAAATTCGACGTAGGCGAACCGGCGCGCCTTGCCCCGCCCAGCAGCCGGGAGTCGAACCTGGCGGATAGGACCGGCTGGCTCGAACAGCTCGCGCAGGGATGCCTCGGTGGTGCCCGCAGGGAAATTGCACACATACACTGTACGCGGGTCAGGCCCTCGGGCAGCCAGGGGCCGGACGGTTACGGTGCGATCCGCCAACGTTTTGCCGTCCCGACTGGGTGCGGCCCGGGCTGCCATCACTGGAGAGCAAAATTCCACATAGGCATACCCCTTTAGCGTACCGGTAAGATCCCGAACCAAGTGAACGTTGCGAACAGATCCAACGTCAGCCAGCCAGGCCCGTAGGTCGGGTTCGCGGACGGCGGGCGATAGATTGCCCACCAGCACCGTACGGGTCGCCGAGTCGTCACCATTGGTGCCGGAAGCAGTCAAGTCGTCGGCCTTCCGGTCATTTGGGGGCGTGGTTCGTTCCGTCTCCGGTCTCACGGGGCTCATGACCCTGGTCCGCTTCGTTAGCGGTACCGGCTGTGAGAGTTTATCGGCCTCCGACTCAGACAGTGCCTCATCGGCTGCGGATCCTACCCCAGACTCGGGGCTTAGCTTGCGCTTGGTCGCGGGCTCGGGTGCGTTCTCCGAGGGGCGCGCGCGTTCGCGTCGCTTCTTCTTGTTGGCGCGGTCTTTTTGTCGGCGGCGCTCCTGGCGCCCTTCCTCCGTGACCAGCTGTTCGGCCTGTTCGGCGGCCGTGCGCTCGGCCCGAATTTCCAGTGTCACTCTCATTTGGTCCACGTGCGCATGGGCTAGCTGAACTTCCCGGGGGGTACCGTACTTCTGTTCAAAATCTAGGTACCGAGAAAATATTTGCTCAGGCCAGTCCAGCGTGCGGCGCACCAAACCTGAAAGAACGCGACGAGTGGTATCTGTAGACTTGTGGCGAAGGCAGAAATCAACGTACTCGAGCCACACGACGGCAGTAGTGGGGTGGCAGTCGGTGATTGCTTGCCAAATGGCCCGGGCGGCGGCCACATCATCAAGTACCCGCCACGCTATCTCGGCCTGGTAGCGTTCCAGACGGAAATATGGATCGGGTACGGGCGCCGAACAGATAGTGCGGAGGTGAGTCTGGGCCTCGTCGAAAGCCACGTGCAACGCCGCGGTACCTCGGTCAGCCGCGTCGCGGTGCCGCCAGCGGCGTTCAGCCAGATCAGCCAGCAGAAGCACCACCACCTCATCCGGTTGCGGGGCCACTCTGAAATAGGCCAGGCCGCGCGCCAGGATATCGGTAGGGGTAGGTGCTGCCGGGTGGCCTAGTGAGTCGAGGCGGAGGTAGGTCGCCCACAGGGTACCCGACCAGGGACAGTTGCGAACCGCCCGGTCACACAGCGTGACTGCATCATCAGTCGCGGGCGGGTCGGCGGCCAGCTGGGTGCGAAAGGTCCAGGCGACGTCATACCAAGTAGGTTAGTTAGAGTCTGGTTTGAAGGTCAAAATGCGGCTAGGTTGATCAAGTATCCCAACCCTTGGGAGGGTAGAGGCCCCGTTTTTCCCTCAGTCCCCTGCGTGTTCCATGTTTGCCCGCCTAGAGGACGACGGTTACTCACCTCGTGGTCGAGGTACACCTGCCACAGGCCGGGGTTCAGAAAGTGCACTGCGAGGGCTCGTTCGTAGAGGGTGCGCACCTCCCCAGGGTGGGTGCCAGCGGGGTGGCGCCGCAAAGCATATACGTACTTGTGGTAGACCGACAGGTGGTCGCCGGTGGCCACCAACTGAGCCTCAAAGACCTCCCGCTTCCGACCCTGTTCCATTGCTCGGCTATAGATCCGATTGGCCTCAGGTAGGGCGGTCGCGTAGTCTGCCGGTCGGTAGTTGGAGACGAACGTGGAGTAGTCGGTGAAGAGATCGGATAGGTGGGCGCTGGGCCGGGCGAGGCGGGCCAGATAAAGCGCATCGAGATGGACGACCTGGGCCTGGGCTGCTTCTAGATCGGTCAGACTTTCGAGGTGGGCTTGCTCCAAGTCGCGGACCGCGGAGAACACGCGGTGGCCCGCCGGGTAGTGGCCTACGGTGGCCCGCTCGGCTGCCGTGCATACAGTCCGCGCCCGCGCCAGGTCCAGCGTCCCCGCCGCTAGGGCGTCCCGAACGAAGTCGAGGAAGGCCAGCCAGAGCGGGATGGAGAGGTAATCGTTGACAGCCGCGGTATACAAACTGATAATCGGGTTAACGTCGCCAGCGGTCGCGCAAGTGGCGGTACGCACGGCCAGCCATCGTCGCCATACGTCCTCCGGCAACCCGGATACGCGGTGCATGGCGGCACAGGCGGCTTCCAAGGCTGCATTACAGTGATGTTCATCGAGGAGGGTGATACGCTCGACGTGCTGCGGGTAGAGGTAAGGGTTGGCCTGCAGCTCGGCGTCCAATTGGGCTAGGCGGGCGGCCACGGTCGAGTCAAGCTGAGCGGTCAAGGATGTGTCAGGCGTTGAGTCTGGCGAGGGGGCGGCCGAGGAAACGGCCGTTGCTAACGCAGGAGACGAGTTCACGCCCTCGTCCTCTGACCAATCCGCTTCGACCATGGGCCCAGGCCCCATGGGTTCGTCCTCGAT
The DNA here is from genome assembly GCA_027575765.1 of Tieghemiomyces parasiticus. Classification (NCBI taxonomy): domain Eukaryota; kingdom Fungi; phylum Kickxellomycota; class Dimargaritomycetes; order Dimargaritales; family Dimargaritaceae; genus Tieghemiomyces; species Tieghemiomyces parasiticus. The sequence continues at coordinate 44,320 of JANBPT010000033.1, read as the reverse complement.
GAGAGAGAAGTCGCTATCGCTATCACTGCCGCTAGAGCTGAGCATGTTGTATTGCTATGGGTGGAGGGTAGAGGGAACCTGGAATCGGTAGAACCGGCTAATGGCATAAGATAACCGTACGGTCCAACAAGAGCCACGGAATAGAGTGAATGCGGCTAGTAGACTTTGAGTTGAACGAAGTGGGCAACGTTATTCTAAATAGATGCCGTAACTGGGATGGGCCCTTGAGTAAATCTGTGCAACCCATAGTATTTCGGTACGGTCAGCTAACTGTTGATTTCCCTGCTGGTTTCGAGTCGCCCGGTAGGTCCCACAGCTTCACGGACGCATGCCGCTGTTTGTCCATCCCAAACCTATATAGACCGATACGTCACATCAATTTACCACCGAATTCAGATAGCAGAGGCTGTCACACCAACCCGCGCACTGCCACGACCTCCCGCGGACGCATCAACGGTGGAATCAGGATGTCGCACATGGCCGACAGTCCACCGTTGGCTGCCAGGCTACAGCAACTGGCCAGATTGAATCAAACTCGCCATACTTTGCAACAGAAACAGAAGGTAGGATCGGGCTGTACGGCATCATCGGTCACCGTGCGGTCTCGGCGAGTCAGCCATCGAACCGCGTCACGGCACCCTAATCTAACCCTTTCGCCCAGCTTCTAAACTACAAACCTTGCCTATCCTGCTGTAGGACCTTGACGAGATACTGAAAGATATCGCCACGGGCCACGGTCTCCTGGCCCAGTTTCGACGTTGGAAGGCCGAACGAGCACCCATCTTAACGTTTACCCACCATGCCACACGGTCTGCCTCGCAGCAGACGGGGTGGGGATACGCGGTGGAATTGACGATTACCTACCATCAATCCATGCATCTCCACGGGTGGTTCGGTAAGTCGCTTTTTCGCATTCGCAGGCAGCTCGCGGAGAGGAGAGGAGAAAAATCACCGCGCGAGCCCATGCCGAGTTGAACCCAATCCCCCTCCCGCACCTCCTACCCACCGGATCCGTCGGCCTAGAGCGGTCCGCTAACTTTCTGTAAGCTCTCCCCTGCCCACCCTACGACGTGGAATGTAGTCCAGGCTGACCTTACGCGGGCCGACCTGCACGGCATGGAGGTCGAAGGCAAGCTATCGGCCTACCGCCCCATCCGTAATTTTCCGCTTCCGCATCTCGTATCCGCCCACACCAAGAGGTATGCCAGACCCAGGACCCAGGTCATTCTCGGTATGTCCTCTAAGGTCACCTCTCGCCTGGACATTTCATCTCGCTTACATTGCTCTTTTGTCTTTCCGTATATTCCTGCATCCTGTCCCCTTTTCGCCTTGGAGCCACTTCGCCGTCGCCGTTGACCGGGACCTGCTGCTCTGGCCCCTGCATATCATCCTCCGATTGGTTTTCCAACCGAGGTGGCCGTCTGACCTCCAAGGTAGGTGGCATTGCCCGGCCACTGGGCCAAGCTACTTGAGCATGGGAACATACTTAACGTTCCGGACCAGATGTTCCACTCTAACGAAGCCCGAGCGATTAGTAACCCTCACGCCGCTTCTCTAATTTGCTTTGCGGTCTACTGCCTGGGTTATCCTTACCACGTCGGCCAGATCACTACGGCACGGCCCCAGGAAATCCGGGCAGTCTCGACTTCCCCCTAGGCTCGTTATCGGTCGACATGTGGGACTATATCGCACCGGCCGTGCCATCGTCTCCCGTACCGGTCTTCGGCGGGCTATCCGTTCCATCCTTCGTACGGTTTGCTGGCCAGTTGGCGGCCTCCGACCAAGTACGTCAGGCCCTCGAAAAAAGCACGGCTACGTTGGCCATTGTACTACTCAGGTACGTGGCCGCCACCATCGTGGCTACATATTCAACCTACTCACTTAATTTGCTAACTCTTGTCTTTCTTGCCCGCCTTTGACGACAGCCTTGGCAAAGGGATATCGCTACCCAGCTTCAATTAGCACTGCCTTTCCGATGGGAGATTTGGTTTCATCTCGCTGCGGTTGCACCGGGGACTGACGTGGATGTACAAAAAGGCCTGCTGGGTAGGTGTCTCCGCGGCCGGGCCGGCTGGTAAGTACCGGGATGCCCTGCGCCCGATGCTTTCGGGTCGCCACCGTGACTAATCAGGGTTAGGGGAGCTCTGTTGATGTGCCGAAACAGGGTTGGCCCGCGGGTCGTTACCAATCGCCGCCATTGGGTTACGGTTCCCGCTACCCGTAGATCCGTCACCCTGACAGACAACCCGCGACTGACTTCATCTGACCTGTGAGCGTCTGTCACTGCCCTCTCCCTTCACCACTTTTACGGGATCCCAACGGGCCAGTCCCCCACTGGCCGATATTGTGATCCGCCATAATCTGGCCGTTCTATGTAGCCCCTTGGCGCCTGAGCCAGTGACGCTCCGTTTGGAACCCGACAAGCACGCCGGTGCCCCTCACTACGTCCTGGCTATCAAAGGCCAGGATTCGTTCCTTAACTTGACGGTCCTGGTGGCGCTGGTTGACAACCTGTTCCGTATGCGAGTAGACACCTCACCCGATACCAATTCGGGGCCAATCCTCGATCTGTACCGCATGTTGCTACGCCTGCAGGTCGCCGCGGAGGCGGTTGAAACAGTCTGGACCCAGGTGGGCCCCGAGAATCCCAGTATCACGGCATACGTCGCCGAGTGTGCAGCGGCTGTCCGCCCTTGGCGCTCCACCACGCCACCATGCGCCATAGTACTACCCTGGGCCATTCGACCAGTCGACGAGGACATAGTGCCTGGGTGCTGTCGTATTCTAAAGTAAAGGCTCATCGAGCCCAGTCAAGCTAGCGCCTGGCCGCAACCCTAGGCACTTTGACAATGCAGAACGACTTGGCGCCTTTGATCTGCCAGGGCAACCCCCTGTCGAGTAGCCCATCGATATATTTAGATTATATATAGTAGAAACGAACGTAGATAACAGACACGCATAAGAGTGGATTCCGCGGGTATGGGTTCGTGTTACAAACGTTCCGACCAGTCAACGCTAAGAAGCTAGGGCCCTAGCCTGTATATGGCGTTACTCAGTGGCCGCCAGCTTGACGGCTGATACGCGACCACTGCGGCTGATGCTCCCGGGGGCCAGGCGGGCTGTGCTGTACGTGGGAATATTCTCGGGTGAGTCGTAGACGCGGAGGGCCGTGAGCAAGTAGCCTCCGCCGGCGCTCATGTTCATGGTTGGATGGGTACGACCCGGTAGCACCTGGTACTCGCGCATCCAGCTCTCGCTAATTTGTGGCATCAAAAAGTCTGGGCTGGACTTCATGTGGGCAGCGGCCTCCACCAGACTCTCTTTGTCGGGGCTATAGATGACCACTGGCCGCGAACCTCCGAGTAGCGGGGCAAGCTCATTGAGGATGCTAACCGGTTCGTACTGGCTCGCGATGAGCAGACCGTCGAACCCTCCAGCCCAGAAAGTGTCCTGCGCCGCTTGGAGGCGTAAGAAGGCCTTCCGGCGGCGCTGGTAGCCCTTGAGGTCCGTGGCGTCCATGGCGCTCGTGTCCTCCTCCCGAAAGGAGGCTAGCGGGCAGAAGTAAACAGACGGGCCAGATGGTACAGCAATAAGTACAGGGTGAGTCGTAAGCTAAGGTCAGACGAGGGTGGTTATAGTGGCCGCAGCGGAGGGAGGCCGGCTGTATCCTCATCAGACCCTTACGTAAAGGCGGGCCACGCCACCGCGGCATGTTGCAACTTACCAGCACGGTCCTTGGAGACCCGGGACCACGAAAGGAAGTGCAGTTGGGACCGCACGTCCTGTGGGAGGGGCATGTAATCGAGCATCTCGTTGTTAGGACTGTCCCCTTCGTGGAGGGCCAGTACTAGGCCATTTGAACTGATACGTGTCAGGGCAGCGCACAGGAGGAGGCCCTTGGTATCATCCACCACCAGCAGGCGGGAATAGGCGTTGACGTTGACCGATGTGAGCATTTGGGAAAGGGTATCTACCCGCAAGCCGCGGGTTCGGAGCGGGTTCTTGGCAGTAGCGATACTGCACATGTTGTGGAGGGTGGGAGCCACGGTCGAAAACACCTTGTGGAATTTCTTTTGCTTGCGTGCTATGTACTTTGCCTTGGAGTACTCGGTCTTCTTGTTGAAGGCCACATTGTTCTCCACCACCTTGCTGATGATTTGGTCGTGAGACACGTCACCCTGTAGGCTCGACTTTTTCAGCGCCTCGATCTCCTCGTAGCTCAGCTGCTGCGAGGACGCCTCGTCGACGATCTCCTGGTTGTTGGCGCCAGTCTCCTCTGAGGGGTGGCGCCGGGCGAGGGGATGGTATGGTTGCGTGGGCACGGTTAGGCTAGCCTACGGAGAGGGTAACGTTATCGACCGAGCTCTCGGCCTTGCCGTCCGAGGTCATAGACCAACGCCCGTACGGTTGGTCGACTACGTCCTCTGATAGCCCACTCATCATTTCCACTTACCCACCGCACTGAGCGACTCGGGCCGGACGGGTCGGACCAGGTTTCGGTCGTACACCTCGAAGGTGAGACCGAACGGGGTGCCGATGATCGACTCGCCCATAAAGGATCCGAACTTTCCTAGTCGGATCAGCTCGCCGGGAACGGGCTTCACGGGCTTGAAATTCCCACTGGGCAGACGCAAGTAAATGCGTTGGCCCGCCTTGATGCATTCGCTCTCTGGGGGATTCGTCGCTGGTACATGGTCGGCCATGGCGTGGTAAGCTGTAGTTTCGACGGTATTGGAGAGGCTTGGATATGTATAGTAGGAGGTGGGGACAGGGCGACCAGTGGCAGCGCAATTGAGGTAGAAGAAACTGTTCCTAATGTAAATGCCGGTCGAGAAAGGGCTCGCAGTAAGGAGACGGCGGTAACGTATCGGATGGGCCATGATGCGGCTGACCGAGTTGAACCTGGCTATTTTATTTTTTTTCTTTCATCCTCATTCAGGTGTTGAGTGGCGTACTGAAGGGCGCCTGGTCGCTGGGGGTATTGACCCGAAGCGGAGCCGTTAACGCGTTGGCCCCCCTCCCCTTGGCCATGAGGGTGACCCGTCCCAGTGCCCTTGCCTTGGGTCTTGGTTTCCAATTCCGCTCCATTCGAGCCCGTACTGGCTGGCAGCCCGAACGGCCACCCCCCTCCCGTTTGCCCCGTCTTCAACATTCCCTTGCTCCTTGCTAGCATACCTCGACTCCTACTACAGCCTGCAGTCGTAGTTAATTGCTGTTCTCCATCAGGAACGTCGCCCCGCTATCCCTCTCTACTTGGCCTCGGTACTTCTCCCCCCTCCTGCTGCTTGCCTTAACGCCATGAGGATCGACAGCGAGTATACTCTACTGGAAAAGCTCGGTAGCGGGTCTTTTGGCGTGGTCTACAAAGCGTACGTGACAGTCCAGTTCCATATTTTCGCTTCTTGAAAATTGGAAGGCTTCGATAATGGCGTCGGTCCACTGACCAACCCACGGTGCACTATATAATTCCCGGGTGACTCCAGAGCATACTTCTTCTGAAAATTAACCCCCCCCCGGCTCGCCGTGCCTATCTCACGCGCCTCCCTGCGAACAGGATTCACGAGGAAACCGGCCAGACGGTCGCTATCAAGCAGATTGACCTGGACTCCGCGGACGAGGACCTGGATCACATTCGGCAGGAAATCCAAGTTCTGGCCCAGTGCTGCAATTCTCCCTTCGTCACGCGGTACTACGGTGCCACGGTGCGGGGGTTCCGCCTCTGGATCGTCATGGAGTATATGAACGGCGGGTCCTGCTTGGACCTACTCCGTGCAGGCTCCTTCACCGAGGAGCAGATCGGCTGCGTGGTCTACCAGCTACTCCAGGGCCTGGTGTACCTACATAGCGAGAGCAAGATCCACCGAGACATCAAATGTAAGGTTTGTTTTATTATAGTTCAGACTATCGCTGCGCGACATGCGTTTAAGTCGACACAATAATTTGGATCCAAGTGAAAAAAAAATTCAGTATATGTAACTGGCCCTTGACCATTCTCCTCCCGATGTGATCTTTGCCTTGTGCTCCACCTGTAGGTGCCAATGTCCTCGTCAATTCCGACGGTCGCGTCAAATTTGGTAAGCAGAGGTGCAGCTCGTCCTGCCCGTATTCGAATGTGGCCTTACGACTCGAGTATATCCGTTTAGCAACCTGTCACTCAATGTCATTGGAAACAACATCGTCCCCTTTACCCGACCCCCTTGCTGAATCCCAATCAGCGGATTTCGGAGTGGCTGCCCAGCTTTCCGAGCAAAAGAGCAAGCGTATGACCTTCGTTGGTACGCCGGTAGGTCTAGGATCATTGCCTTCGCCCTTTCTCTCGACACCACGTATTTATCGTTACACCATCCAACTAGATTCGGCTCTATCCGCCGCACTAACATTCCTTCAATGCCCACGGAATGCTGACTATTTTTTTGTCTAACGGCTATGGCAGCTCTAACTTATACTTTGCGACTGTAATCCACCCTCTATCACGATTGTCCCCGTCATTAGTACTGGATGGCTCCCGAGGTCATCCAGCGTGCGCAATACAATGAGAAGGTAGGTTGTAGACACCCACCTTGTATTTCTATATATATATATATGTATGGGTCATTGCGGCGCGATCCACCACCTCTGACTCACTTCTTTCACCTTGACGGCTCTGCACTCCCCCTTCAGGCCGATATTTGGTCACTGGGAATTACTGCAATTGAAATGGCTCAAGGGCTTCCGCCCTACGCCAATCTGCATCCCATGAAAGCTCTGTTCCAGATTCCCAAAAATCCGCCCCCTGAACTCGACGACGTGGCCAAACCCCGATTTACCGATGCCTTCCACGACTTCCTGCGCTGCTGTCTCGTTAAGGATGCCCGCCAGGTAGGAGTTCAGTGTCGAACGCGCCACAGGCCATAGTAATGACCCTCTCGTCCCCATTGGCTTGGATATAACGCACTCGGAACTTAATCCTTGGGGCCTTCGAACTTATCCCACCTGATCTAACGGGAACTCAACCTTTACGAACCTGTACCTCACTATATTGTACATGGTTCGCTCAGCGGCCCAGCGCGAGTCAGCTCCTCACCCATTCGTTCCTCAGGACACACAGCCGCCAGGGTGATCTGGTCCGGACCATGGTGCTGCGCTACCAGGCCATGCGGGGAAACCCATCTCCTCATGGACAGTCCAAGGATACGCCCGACAGGCAACCGCCTGTGGCCGAGTAAGTGAGGCGCGCTTCGGCCAGTAACGGGCACGGGACGACCACTAGTTTATGGCTTAGCCCTTAGTTTAGCTCTACCAAACACCTGCTTACGGTATCAACGGAGAGGGTAAATGTGGCGTTAACTATACGCCACCACCCCTAAAACTTTTACCTAACCGGCTCACTATTTCTAACTACTTCTGACTCTTCCCAAACGTACCACACGCCTTTTATCGATCCCATACTTGTACAGCGACGCCGATACCTCGCACACGGAGGACGATTTCCAGTGGGACTTTGATCTGGGAACCTTGTCTACCCGCACTGCCCTGAACGTAACTACGGTGAGTGGATCATGGTCGGTAGCTACTCGGCTGTCCACCATAGCTGGCCTACTATATGTCGGAGGCGAACTGACCAGCCCTGCATACTGACATCTTCGAACGTAACCATCTGGCACCGTCGCTTCGAAATTAAAGCAGGAAAGGTAAGCTGTTGCCCCTACAATGCGGTGAGGCATCTATATATATATATGGGAAGAGCCCTGGGGTTGGCTGTGGAGAAACACTGGCCCTGGATAGGGCTGTAGTGCTTTTCGGTCCACCAATTTGGTATGGTGCCTCACTATTTCACCAGCCCTGACTTACATCGATTTCTATGAACCACCCCGCACGCCCCCATTAAACAGTGCTCCACAACTAGAGCCCATTGAGCCATCGGTCGCCAGGGTCTTGCAAAAGCCACCGGGCCGTGATGACCCAGGTACCAGTTTATTGGATAACGTTATTCTACCCGCTTTTTCCGAGGTACGTTACATGGAGCTGGTATCTGGCTCAGCGTGGCAGAGGCCGATTGCAGAGCAGAAGCCGCCCTGATAATTCCAGAAGAATTCACACTGGTGGCGACCGAGAACCCCCCCCCCATGTCGATCTCACTAGACGTTATTAACACGGCCCATCCATTTAACATACTGCCCCTTATTTTTAATTCCAATTAATGTAGACCCGCGGTCAACCGGACACTCAAGATGTGGCGAAGACTTTGACCACCATAAAAGACGAACTTATACGGCTGGGCCAACAACAGCCCTCACGGATTCTCGACCTCATCAGGGGGAGCCTTGCGCGGCTTGACAGGTAAGAGATTTGACAAACTCCCACCTAGAGTACTATGTAAACACGAAATATGTTTGGAATTGTGGTTCATAGTTAGCGGGTGTCGCAGTCCGTCTCGCCACAGTCGACTCCGATCCTGCGTTGCAAGGTTACGATGTGTCCTAACTTCACCTATAAGTATCCCCCTTTGTCCATAATTAACAAGTTATCCCAACCTGAAACGGACACTGCTGGCCGAGACTCCGGCTGCCGTATCGCCTAAGGCCGTACCCAGCCCCTTGATGGTGTCACCCGCCGGCTGGGCCTCAATCGACTACTCCGAGTCGCTGCCCGCCTCCACCGCCAAGGCTATTGATGCCATGCGAAAAAGGTGGCTGCACCAGTGTGGCCAAACTGCCGGGCCATAACTCGCCAGCTGGGGGGGAGGATGATATCTCTCTCCCTATTTGAAGGCGTGCCACCACCCATGTAGCGCTAACATCATCCGTGGCTGCTAGTTCGTATCCTAGTTAACCACGGGAATCATAAAAAAACACTTTTCAACGTAGCTCCAAAGCAGACTCGCCTAGCTGTCTGTCGGACCAGGAAATAGGCGGATTTCTGGCAGGGAGAAGGAAATACATTGACTAATACCCAGAGAAAGCAATGCAAGGAAAAGTGTCGACCTCAGAGGCCTGCCTCTGATTGATGCAGCGGAACCCCCGTGTCGGCCAAAGGGTGAGCTACAATCGCGTCGGGCCTTGGCTACTGAAAAGAAGGGGAGGAAGGATGGCGCAGGTCACCAGGGCTCCGCCGGTTCCACTTCAGTGTAACTGAGGCGGTGGCCACCTTCACCATCACTGCTCTGTCTGATATGACTCGATAAGGCAACGGATACGTACTGCTTAAGTCCCATTGCATTAGGTCGACTCGCCGCCTTTTTCGGGAGCCTCCATTTTGTATACGTCGTACAAGGTTGCCAAATATATAGATATACCTAAAGTGAATTCCCCACGGTAACCAACACCCTGGTATACCAGACCGCCGAACGGGACAGAAAAAAAATAAGGTTATGAGACGATGCTGAAAAGGCCTGCGCCGTTTAGGTGTTGCCTCGCTGGCTTGGGTATTATCAAGTTTGGCAACTGCCTGTTCTTTGGATGTTTATCACCACCAATTGATTCGTACATTAAACAACGGATACCATTGGAATTGCATGCTTTCCAGCTGGCGGTCCAAGGCCGGTGATTTTGAAGGTCGTTGACAGGTAGCACCAGCGCTGCACCCCCCCCCGTTCTACCACTATATGATATGCTGGTGTCGCCGGGTCATTATGGCGACTGCCTTGAGCCCATGGCCTCCAATCGGGATGTCAGGAAGTGCTCGAGATTTTCATTATCACTATCTCTTTATGCATTGCGGACGACAAGTGGCGTACCGGGCCCGTAGCAGGGATAGTATTTAAGCTGGATTTTACTGTCTTCATTGCAAACCGATATTAAATACCGCATATGGTTGCTAGTACACTTTCAGAGTCCGCACAATACCAACCGGAGCGGAGAACCCGATTAGAAATATCTAAATCGAATCGTATGCCATAGAAGCGCGTATTCCCTGTCGCTACTCTCCCAATACTCAGCAACACCACTGGTTACTGACATAAGGTTGACAGTTCCCACCCACTAGCCGCCGCCGCATCCCCCTCCCCTGATTTAGTACGCTTTTAGGCCAGCCGCAGGGTTTCACAGCAGAGTCGCTGAAGATGACTTGACTCCACCCCGTAGTCCCACCTGCTCGCGGGCCTGTCTAAATTACGCTGCGGCTCCCCAACAGAATAATATCCATGAGCACTGGGTAGATAGATACGGCTATTCCATGCTGCCCGATACCGTAGTAGCCAAGTATGGGCCAGCGCCTCGGCACCTACGAATATCATACGAGAACTACGGCATGGAGCTCAGCAACACGATCTCATCGGCCCGATACCACCAATTCCGCGTTTCTTTCCTTCGCCTCGGAACTGCTTAGTGGGGGTGAATTCGGTTAACGGAGCCATCTCACGCAGCATCTTACTTTTCCAATGTGCCTCTTATCACTCCCGGGAGTATTTTTTTTAACGTGGCAGGCAGGGTCCACTGAGCACGGAGCGATATAATCTGTATAAATAACATCGTTTTTATTGGACATGCTACGGGTGAAGACGTCGGTGCTGTACCACTCAATCAGGGCATTGAGGGATCACGGCTGCGTCGTAGCTACCCCATCTAGGTTAACTGGAACCGCAATCTTAAGATAGTAAACTCGTTGGTAGATATTTCAACTGTAGATTCATAGACTGCCTCGACTTCCGCTGCCTATCCGCGAACCCCGTCAGAAAAGTAGGTGTCGTCAGCTCTACGCATGTTAGGACCTGTCTACTGCTCCGCGTTGCACAGAGAACGTAAATTGCCTGAGTGACCTTCCGATTCGGAACCATCAAGCAGCTTGGAAGTCAAAAAAGTTAGGTCACGCCGGGAAATACCGCTCGATAACGACTACCCAATGGAGGTAGGTAGTCACTGGGATCGTAACCTCTCCTCCGTATTAAGTAACCTAGCACCACCAAGTTATCAAAGTGCCGGTCGGACCATTGACCTTAGGAACCCATACGATAGAAAATATTCACAAAGAAGTAGCTCGCAAAGCAGGCTTTGAATACCGTTACTGATCGCTCTAGTCCTAGAAAGGGGATTAGTTATATAGATTCCCAAGGGCTACATATCGTATGGAAGCACAACTGGATAGATCGGATCACGTACAGCGGTAGAGAGAGTCGACTTGCCAGCTGTCGATTGAGAACTCCACATGCCCCTCTTTGGTTTTGTCCCCACCAATACCGCTGGAAACAGAAACGCCACGATCTGCTGGCCACCTAACCTTGGTGACTAGGTTGGAAAGAGTGATGGAATACCGCCCTAAAGTGGTGCTCGCCAGTGCCATCAGACGCAAGGCTCAGGAACTTTCCCCACCTCCTGCTGAATACCATTCACTGAACGTTGGTAGAGTCCGCGGGCCAGTTTTCGAGCCACCTCCCCTTGGCAATGGCGTTTATATGTTTTGTTCTCCTACTGGGGGGTCTATCATCATCTCGTCCGCCACTTACACAGGTAAGACACCAAATTGAGGCATGACCACTTAGGGACGGGGTTGCAGCCGAGGAGTCGACCGCACAACATCAATTGGCTGGTGACAGATTTGAAACCCCGTGGACCGGCTGGTAAACGGAACAATTAGCTAACGGCCACCTGACCGGCTGAAGGGTCTCAGATACTACCCCCTCCCCATCATTACTACTTCCTAACCTCCGGCGCCTTGTACACATTTCTTCCGAAAAAGGCAGGCGATGATATATGTGTGGTGGCACAACACGCCGCCGTAGCAACCACCTATAGCATGCGGAGGTCAGGATGTGGGATGGGGAGGGAATGTCCTGTATAGACCCATCTTCACCCACCACCCGCGGCGGTCAGAGGGGGTTGATCTAGATGAATACCAGCCCTGACTACGGTGCAAGGCTATGCCGGCTGGGGATCCGTCCGACCAGCCCCTTACTTGGCCAATTCCCTAGCCATGAACCGTCTCGTACAACCCAGGACAACCGCCTCCCAGTGAACCCTGGGATTCCGGCGATACTAAATAAACTCGATCTTTAACTGACCCGCTTGGGGACTAGATCCCGCGTCCTCCCACTGCACTAATTGGCAAAGATAATTTGCGATTTCCGCCTTTAGTGATCCAGAGACAGGTGATGACCGGCACGACAAACACGCCACGCACCTATGTCCTTTCGATCCCGACGCTTCTCCCGGCACGTTCTTCATTAGAGGAGCTAGGGGCCCCTCCCGACCTCCCCCGACCCCTAGACTCGCCACAATCATCCCATACATGGTTCGCCGTAGATGAATGTGACTAGGGTTGTAGCTCCACCGTTACTAGCGTTTGGTCTAGTCTCGCCCGCCATGGCTTCCGGTGTAGCTAGATGAGGAGGAGCCACCGAGGCTGAGGCAGATGGGGGACGCAAAACCCCAGTGGCAGTCACCTCCGTCGATTAGGGCCTCCCGCCCCCCTCCCTTCCGCGACCCCTTGACCCTCCACCCCGTCCCGCCCCTAGCCCACGCGAATCTGATGGGAGCGCTTACCCCTCACCACTCTTGTGGCGGACTTACGGCTATAAAAAGCACCAGGGTCCACCGCCCTCTAATTTGATTCAGATTCCACCCACAGCACTAACCGACTCCGCTATCCGAAACACCCCTGGCCGCCCTCCGCATACCTGTGACTTGACAAGTTCTACCTTCCCGTACGGACTAGTACCTGCCCAGGTTTCAATAAGGCCGCCTGCCACAGACTCAGTGGCCCTTCCCTTTCGATCTCAACACCAGTATCCCCACCGTCGCCTTGCCTTAATCTTGTCCACTCCGTTTAGACCCAAGTTACTTGTCCCTTACTACCCTTCACTTTCGTGCCTTTCACATCAGCACTCTCCCCCTGCTTTCTATCCCCGCTCGCTGCCCGCCATCATACGTTTACCCTGCAGCACGTCACATTACATCCGCCCTAATAACGCTCGCGGATCCTCGCCTTATCCGTCTAGCTAATATCTACCCAACCGCTCCTCCCTCTTCCCTCTCACCATGGCCAGTCGAACAGACTCGCGTGAGTCGAGTGTGACTTCCTTCATTCTCTTCAGCACTTTGGCTGCGTCTCTGGCCTCCTTCAATGTGGGCTGGAACACTGGCGTGACCAATATCCCCGAGAGAGTGATTCGGGAGTGCCCGCCGCAGGGCGGTGAGGGTCTGCCGAACGGTCTGTGTGTCACCGACGACCTGACCTGGGGCGTTGCCGTAGCCCTCTTTGCTATTGGCGGCCTTGTCGGCGGTCTGACGGCCGGTATGGCGGCCAACCGGTTCGGTCGCCGCCTGGTACTAATCTTCAATAACGTATTTTTCACCCTGGGTGGCCTGGTTCTGTCGGTGAGCCCCAACGTGGCCCTGTTCGGCCTGGGCCGTATCTTGACGGGGATCGGGTGCGGCGTGTCCTCAGTGGTCGTATCCACCTTCATGGGCGAGATCGCCAGCAACCGTAACCGCGGTGCGCTGGGCTCTATGCTACAGCTCACCCTCAACATTGGTATCCTGGTGACCCAGTGCCTCGGCCTGGGCCTCGACTTTGCCCCTGGATGGCGTATTCTGCTAGCCCTGACGGCCTTGCCAGCCCTCGTCCAGATCGGTCTACTCTGGGGGTGTGTGGAGACCCCGCGTTGGTTGGCCTCCAAAGGGCGCTACGAGGAAGCCCGGCGGTCTCTGGCGAAACTGCGCGCGGGCTACGACATTGAGGCCGAGTACGACGAGATTGTCCGCGCTCAACGCCCGGCCTCTGCCGTGTCGGACGAACCTACCGGTAAGCAGGCCGAGGCCGAGGGCGGCGTCACTACCAGTTTCGAAACCGCGGCCGCTGGCGCCAACGTCACCTACTCAGTGGCGGACCTGTTCAGCGGTCGTGCCGGTCCGGTCCTCCGCCGTCACCTCTACATCTCCATCTTCCTGCACATGGCCCAACAGCTCACGGGTATCAACGGCGTCATCTTCTACTCGACCAGCACCTTCACATCGTCATTCGGTGACGCTGCCAAGTACGTGACCATCGGTGCCGTGGGCGGCCTAGGCGTCTTTGTGACCACCGCGTCCCTCCTGCTGGTCGACCGCCTGGGTCGCAAGAAGCTGCTTTTCACCAGTGCGGCCGGAATGGCCCTGAGCTCCACCCTACTTGTCATCGGCACTGCAACTAAGGCTGGCCCGCTGGTCCTCACGGCCGTCATGCTTTTCATCACCTTCTTTGGTATCGGTTTGGGCCCTATTCCCTGGCTGATCGTATCGGAACTCTTCCCTACGAACGCCGTCGGCGCCGCCTCCTCCGTGGCCATTGGTGCCAACTACTTGTGCAACTTTATCATCGCCATGGTCTTCCCCAAGGTGGCTGAGGCGCTGGGTAACTACGGGTTTGTTCCCTATGCCATTATTGGCCTCGTGTGTGCCGTCATCATCTTTATGTTTGTGCCCGAGACCAAGGGCAAGTCTCTCGAGGAGATCACCCGCGGCCGCTAATTTTCATCTACCTCCTTCCCCCCCCCGCCCCCTCTCGCTGCGTGCCAGCCCGTCGCTTAGCTTTGACCCATTCTTTTCTTTCATTTCGGCTGGTCACTTTACTGGTTTGTATTTATTTACTTCTTGTTTACCTTCTTTTCCTTTTCTCCCCGTCCTGCTGGTGAAGCATTGGTCTACTTCTACTGTGCCCATCGCCTAGTACTAGCGTTGGACTAAAACTAGTCCTTTGGCGGCGCCTTCGCAAAATTAACACTTACCGTTCCTTTACTATAGCCGGTTCAGAAAAAACCTAACGGTTAATAAATTCGTTCCGAATTTATCACATCGTCGCCAATAGCCGTGTGGTTACGATAAGATGGTGGCTGTCCTGGATAGTCTGTCAGTTCCAACGGGCATTTGGGTAGTATATAGTTTTACAAGTGTTACAGATGGGGAATTATCGAACCATAGCTGTGCCCAGGCGCATTACCCGAAAGCAACAGTTGTTCGATATTCAGCCTTTGCCAAGACCGTCACGACAGGTTTATTTTACAACGCTTAGACAGACATAGAAGGTGAACGCGGAGTAGAAAAAGGGTACAGCACAACAAACTAATACTACGTCCCGACGTCGGCCGGTGCTTTTTATCAGTCGGCTGGTGGTGGGCGCAAAAAGGTGGTAAAATCCTCCTGCCAGGGGTAGTCAGGGATGTACCTTCGGTTCTCGGCGCGGATGGCTTCGGCATCGCCCTCTCCCAGATCGGACGTGGTCTCCCAGGCTGTCTCGAATTCCGCACCTTCGGACTCGTTGGTTTGTAGCCAGATCTCCTCTTTGGTCCGTTTGTGACGTTCCCTGTCTTCCTCGATGCGACGCAGGATATCGGTGTCCCGCATACCAGCGTTACCGCCTTCCGTGTTGATCGTCCGGCCGGCCAGGTCGTCTTCTACCCGCCCCATGGCCGGCAGATCCTTGAACAGCCCGCGTCGTTTCCATGCCTCGACGATCTGAGTAGGGAAGGGGGGGAATCGAAAGAGGGAAAGAAAGTTGCGATAATGTGAGGGGGGCGAATGGTGGCTTCGGCATCGTCAGCTCCTCGCAACACCGGAAAGCCGAATAGTGACGGCTACTCTATTGGAGGTACAGGCTGGTAAGTATGGCCAAAGATAGAGCAGAGGGATGAAACGCAACTGTCTTTCCGGCGGCTGAGGGATAAAGAAGGCGTGCGTTGGCCCGCGGAATTGGCAACTGGACCTACCTGTTTGACTGCTACCACGTTCATATCGCCGTCCTTGCCCTTAGGCAAGACCTTCGAAAAGATACCGTCCAGGTCAGCGGCAATAAGATCCAGATAGCCAGTGAAGCTAGAACGGAGGCTCAGCATGCATAGGGTGTCGATGACGCCCAGGAGGTTCGCCCGAGCGCTCAAATTGACCGAATCCAGTCGCTCCTGGATGCACTGGTAGAGATCCTCGTAGAGAGAGGAGTGCTTCATGGCAAAATGGGCAGGGCGCTGGGTTGACTGGGACGCCGCCGTCACCTTGCCCAGCATTTCCACAAAGGCCAAGCGGGCCTCGAAGGGGTCGATGTCGTCGTCGTAGCTCATGACGAAATGCGCAAAGGGGAAGGGCGGGAGAATTGGGATGGAGGTCCTCGATGAACAGTAAGTGTGTAAACAAGCCACACAATATGGCCCCCGGGAAACGGAACACGAGTGTAGAAGCGGTTCGTGGTGGGAGAGCGCCTAGTCTGGCGCGCGGAGGGTGCAAGACCTGCAAGGTACAATCCACCCTGCCCCGCCTTACACCTTGGCGACCTGAGCCAGGGAGTATTGAATAGCCCTATTCCCCAACTGTCCCTCGTTGACGGTATTTCGCAACGGAACATCATCCTCCAACTATACGGCTAGGCCGTTGATCACAAACTGCATTGTCAACCAAAGAAGCTAGGGGTTTGTACATGGCAAGTGGCTAACAGTGGCCAAATATGAGCTCAAAATTTATGTTACAGAGGCCATAGCAATTAAGGCGTGGAGCGACCACGTGGGGGAAAACTAACCAACAAAAACAACGTAGAGACGGCGCAAGAATAGTGACTAGGAGGCCAAAGGCTACGACGGAATATCCATATACCATGAGTAAAGCTGGCGTGGCAGCAGGTCTAGTAAATGTAGATTGTTTGATCCTGGTTGCCGCCTGGGGCCTTGACGGGTTTGGCTGGAGGTTGGTAACTGGGTCCGGCCTGCTGAATGCAGTAGGGAGCGCAGTCGTACTTGCATGTGGGGCAGACCGACGCCTTTTCAGTAAGCCATTCGTCAATGCACTCGACGTGGTAGACGTGGTTGCATGGTAGTTGACGCACGAGCTGGCCGCGTTCAATATCATCCAGACAGATCGGGCAAGTCTCGGTGGTAGTATCGGGGTTCCCACAGACCTTGTCCAGTTTGGCCATCGGTACGATATCGTGGGCCTGCTGGTCCGGGGCCTGTTTAATGTCGGATGACGCAACCGCGTTGGACATAGCCGGAGGCGGGGGTGTGGCGGCCCATTTCTCATCAGCCGTCTGTTTGGGGGCCCGGTCACCGTGCCTGCCCTTCCCCAGTTCGAGATTCTCGTCCACCTGCTCCTCCTCGTTCCCTAGGCCGACAGCCCGGTCGGTCTCCGAGTAGGGTGGGCATTCGACCGCGGGGATGTCCGGTAGCGGACCGGCCGGGGCCGGCTGCTCAAGCGTCCTCACGTCCTCGACCTGGGTATTTATGAGTCGGATGTGCTTGAGGAGGGCTGGATCCAGGGGCTGTGTGGCTTCCTTATTCAGGCCGACGTGCAGCGTCTCGATGCCCTCTTCGCGACGGGCCCGGCGGTGCTGGCTGAGGCGGCGGCGCTTAAGGATGGCGTGGATACAGAAGGACATAAGGCCTAGCAAGATCAGCCCAAAAAGACTCCCCAGTACAGCCCCGACGATGAGGCCTGTATTGTTACGAGATACGATTAGAACGCTCGGGCTAACGACCTCCCCGGTCTGGGAATTGACCACGTTCAGCCGAATGAAGAGGTTTTGTGATACAGACGGGTCGGCCGCCGAACCTGCATTGGGATCGGCGCTGTCTGTGTTATCAGCCGCATATTGGGAAAGCGATGTTTCGAGTTGGAGGCCCATCGTGTAGTGAACCTCGAAGCACGGCGTGGTGGTGGCGAGGGCGATACGCCGACAGGGGTTGTCATCAGTCCGGGAGTAGCCCAGGGAAAAATTGGTCAGGTTCCGGTTCACATATTGTCCGGGGTTTCTCATCGGCCCAATAATATTCCAGTTGATGAGAGCCACGTAACCCAGTGGCGACGTGAGCACCTGGTCAGGCCGGTTTAGGTACTTAAACAGAAGGCCCTGGAGGAGGTCAGACGTACAGAGCAGATAGGAGTTGGTAAGGGGAAAGGAAATTAGCGGGTAGTAGGGTGAGAAGGGCGAGGCGACAAATGATGTCCTCAAAATACGTCACTGTCACGCCGCCCAAGGTGCCTCTCAGTTCACGAGGACCTTATCAGCGGGCTCGTTCGCTGGGATCGATTCGACGGCTTGACCGCCGCAGCTAGCAGCCGGGGAAGCCATTCTCTTACCTGTGGTAGGTTTGATGGAAAACTGGTAGGGTAGTACGCTATATTCGGGTATGAGGCCATTAGAAACGTGGACGAATTATGTACGACGGAGCTAACGTCTTTGGAGAGCGTCACCACGTCGGCGTTCAGCGTGATGTTGTATGAGTCATCGGCTCGGACCCGCGGCGCTACGAGCAGGCAGGCGAACAGCACCAGCAATCGGACCGCGAGGAGCATCTTGGTACAAGACCCGGATCGTAAAGGGAAAGGTGGTGGTGGTGGAGGACGCGGGGGCGGAGCTGCGGGGTTCGAACTAAACCAGGTTACCGTAGCACAGGCGGTCAGGGGAAAATACCAATTGCAGCCGGGGAGGCGGAGGGGGGAAAAAAGTCGAGAAATGCGCACGCAGGCGAAACGGGTAGGTAGGCGGCGAGAGTGACGCGGGCCGCTTGGTATTCCTTTGGGATAGGTTGGAATGCAGTTGTGCTTCAACTCGGAGTGGATGATGTCCGCCCAAAAGGTACAGGAATCAGGACGGGGCCAGAGTAATAAAGGTGGTTGAAAAACGTCGTTAAGGGTTACTGAAATGTAATAGGTTGGCAGCCACCGTTGGTAACCAGCTCAATTGATTAGAGGGGGGAGATATGAGACCGTGGTATGGTGGATAGTATAAGGCTTCGCAGTCAAGGGTCGCGGTAATGGGGAACTGTTTGACAGTTTCGATAGTTATTTTAATGAGTCATTCGGGAAAAAGTCGGCAGAGGGGCGGGCTCGAAGTTGTTTAAATTATGTCTCTTTACTCAGGGTATCTGTCGATTCGAGGCTAAACGCCGTCTCTTCAGCAAGCGCGACGGACGAAGATAGGACGGGCTGGCCACGAAGGGGAAATGGAGGACGGTGGCCGAAAGTACAGCCAGTGCGGACGCTGATAAAGAGAATGGCTGACCACGATGGTAGGCGGGATCGACCGGCGCCCTGGACTACGTTACCTCTGCGCCTATAGCCAGGCAGCCCGGACAGGCGCTTCCTACTTCCCAAGCCCACATTATGGCGAGCAAAGCGTGCAAGTCCTATAATCAATTGGAGGATGCGCCCAATCAAAATTATCCCCCCCTTCCCTCTTCCCTCACCCATTATACGGCAGGCCAGGCTGAAGATACCAGTACGTTGAAGAGTATATGACCGGGCAACAGCGCGAGGAATTAAGGTTTGCGACGTAGCGGCCGTAGATGTAAGGCAGCCATGGCACGCAAACCTCACCGTCAAATCCAGGGTGTATGGAGTGAGCTCGTTTAGGGCGCACTATATTACATTTTATTAGACCTTATGCCACTTCGACACCTGTCCTCGGCAGTGAAAGAGAAAGGCGGGAGGTGGCTGATCTTTGAGAATCCCCCCCCTCTCCTTCCCAACACAGAACAGACAATGGGCTGTGCTGCTGCTAGTAATTCGAATCCTGGCAGGTTAGTCGTGGTTCCCACCGTAGCTACTCTCGTACCCCATGCTGTAGCAGGCAATCCCCTGAAAGAAAAATGCCAAAACTCTTGTTAGCAGCGTTTCCTTTCTACAACATCCAACATCCCAACCGTATATCGGCCTGGCCTTTGGTTACTGGTTCGGCCATACATTATGTTTCCTAGCAAAGCTACCAAGTTGAATCCGGTGACCTGAAACCGAGTACCAGAAGCTTTATCCGAGCACATTGGTTTAATTACCATGGGCTATGGGCGCCTGACACTTCGAGGAGGTGAAATTCTCTCCCTTGCCCCCCCCGGACTGAATAGCCGCCAATGATGTGGCCGCTTCTCCACTGATAGTGCACTCGGCTCCACAGGTGCGGCATGTCCGTCTACCCCCGATTCTATACCATTGTAACCGCCCAAGAGCCCGGGTTAGGGTGTCCGTCCATTAGTTTTACTAAACGAAGCCTATTAATATATTCACAAAGGGCATTTCTCAGGGTGCTAGATAACGCGTGTGGAAGGGCAGGCACCGCTGTACGGCACGGTCTGCGTCATGGTGAATAACGTAAGACACGCCCTCTTCCGAAAAATTAGGAAAAAAAGGGGAGGAGGAGGATGGAGAGACTTCACATCAGCCCAAGGATAGACTCGGGTAACAATTCTGGTGTCTGGCGCGCCCGGAGCTCGCGTAACCTCTGCTTGTACTCTGGCCCGGCCTTATCCATACAGTAGGCGGCGCAGTCAAACTTGCAGAGAGGACACACCGACATCTTCTCCACCAGCCACTCGTCGATACAGTCGAGATGGAACAGGTGCTTACAGGGCAGCTGGCGGGCCTTTTGACCGCGGTCGATCGTGTCCAAGCAAATCACGCAGCCATCCTGGCTCGTGCTCCCGGTGGTGGTCTTGCCCGGCGTCGATTTGGCACTGCGGGAGGCGTTTTGGCTAGTCAGGACCAGCGACCGTGCATGGGCAATGTCGGCAAGGGAACGCGGGTTGCCCTGTGCTGTCGCGGACAGGTCCATGCTCGAATCACCGTCTGCTGTGCTGGGTGCCGCGGCTTTCTCCGCATGACCCCAGCCACCTGGGCGGTACTTGGGGTCGAGTGTGGGTTGATCCAGGGTGGTAATGTCTTGCTGTTTGGTATCAATCTCATCTAGAAACTGGAGTAGGAAAGGGTCGAGAGCCCCGTACTCGTCACGCTCGGCGGCCGAGGCAAACGTGTCGATACCTTGCTGCCGGCGCTCCAAGCGGGCCTGCTCCCGTTGGTGGCGACGGCGTAGGCTCCGGACGCAGCGCCCCATAAGGCACAGGGCAACGAGACCCAGAAAACCGAGGCAAACCCCCAGAATGATGGAGAGCGTCTGTGTTGCAACGGGGGACGCATTGTCCAAAAAGGCGGTACTGTTGCTGGTGTTCTGGCTATGGAAATCTGTACCATCGTTGCCGCGTCGGAGGAGGTGAGCTAGGGTGGCAGGGGCGACTACCGCCCGCCGGGTTAGCCCTTTCTTGAAGCCATGCGGGGTCGGTGGGCGGGCGGTGTGGGACCAGTAAACCGCCGGTTTGGGCGTCCGCACGTTCAATGCGGAGGACCGGCTCTATCGATGGGTTGTGTAATGTATATTATGGCAAATAAATATAATCAGCAAGATGGCTTAGCGATCATGCCAAAGGACTGCAAGTGACCGAAAGACTTGGCAGGTTGACCAAATCCTTGAGTGGTTTGGTAACGATACAGACGTGTCCACCCTACCCGAGCCAGTGTGTTTTCTGGCATACCAGATATAGACTGTACTTACTCTAGGGTCACCCGCAGGCGTTGCCGGGGCACTGGCTACAGTTGAGATGGTCAAGGCTAGTAGTACCGCAAAGACAAGGGTAATTCTCGTCCCCCGGAACGTCATTCCGGCACGCATAATTTAACAGGGCACTGGCGTGTATTCGAACCTATTTTTAGGGCTTATAGATTGTGACGGGCGGGTCTTGACTTCAGTGCGTGTGTGGAGGGGGGGTCTGATAGTAACAAGGTGGAGGCCTCCAAATAACCAGAGACATTAACAACGTTAGGCAACGACATCTAAGGCGTGGTATGAACGGACTGCGCGAACGGAATCGTGTATCCTCTTAAATAAAGCTTCGGTCTGTACAAAGTAAATATGATCCTGTACCTACCTGCTACGGCTAACAGAATGCCTAGTAACGCTAGAAAAGTTTGTAATGATGATGTGTGAAACGTAAAACAAACCGACAGATAGACAGGACGTACTGAAGCCGGCCCTTCCGTCGGCTTATATGTATGTCACCCCTTCCCTCATGATACCAGTACCAGCGGCCTTCTAGCGCCCTTCCTTTAGGGTCCCCGCCCACCAGCACCCCAAGTCGCCACAAAGTCGGAGTAGAAGCGGGTGAGCCAGTTGATCACGAAAGCTTGAGATCCCTGCCTCCCCTAGTTATCTCTCTCTCTAGACCCCCCCTTCCCTTCTCCCTCCACTACGATATCCATTCTGGGTTCCCAGTCCATTACCATATCCGTGTCAAGTGGTTTCATCGGTCAGCTGGAGATCCTGCTGTCGCTTTATTTAGACTGAGGTCGGTAGTCAGGCAGTGGGGTACCCGGGGAATCCCTACCGCCTTTGATCGAGGCCTCTTCTATGGTATTTGCTACTAGAAGCCCCCCGTACGAAAGGGGATACACTACACATGGGTGAAAGTATTAATGTCCACACCAGCACTATCCAACGTTATCCTTTAAGTAGATAGAGGCGATCCCAACCCCGTCCCATTTCCTCTTGACGAGTGGACTAAACGTTCCGCCGTCTAGCCTACCCCATTGGGAGCGGCGCCAGACGTGCACACTACATGGGTGGCGGTTTACCGTGGAAAAAATAATCCACAACTAGTTACGATCTACCACACCCCTGCAGAGCCCCTAGAGAGTCCGAGGTTCTCTTTTTCTGCGCCCGACGAGGCCCATTATGTCTAGAAAATGCATTCTCAAACGTCATTTGTGGCTTTGATTAGTCTGCCGGCAGTATGTAAAGGGTCGTCTCCAATTGGTAGATATTGGCCTAGGGGGATTCACCCTCAGCAGATCTCATCCGGTGTGACCACCCTGTGAAATTCCGTCACCGGTCGGCAATTGACGGGGGTAAACACGCTAGTATTGATGGTCAACCAACGGTCCGATCGAGACCGATGTAGGCGCAAGGCCTCTTCCAATAAATGGTAAGCTGCCTATTCTATCTAGGCCCAGCCCACCACAATTCAGTATGTCGGATTACCAGGTACGAACCTCAGAGTTGTCCGGTTGATGCACATCATCACAAGCTTCCCTTCCGGTAGTGTTCAGAGGTCGTTTCTGCAGAAAAGGTGCCGTAGGGTAGGGAGAGAACACGTTTTCTCTGTTTGCTCATTCCATACTTGGTCCCTTGGAACCTCTCTGGTAGTATATCCCATACAATTCGCTCGACTCGTCTACCGTCTGACAGACTGTCACTGAGAGCATCATCTGGAGATACTTTAACCTATTGTATTGTGATGAGACGTGCAGCCTCAAGGAGGAGTACAGAGGCAGGCCACAAACCAAGAGGGAGGGGTCGTCGAGTGAGTAGGCTTTAATCAAAAGGGCATGTCGGTTGAATACTGGAGGAGACACAGAACTTGGCCCTAAACGACTGCCTATGTACTGGAGGAACATGTTGGGGATACGTTATTTTAATGTAGTTGGGAAGTTCAGCCCACGTCACCTTGAATTTGGGATCAGCGTCGGTTTGGTACCAACCTCTGATCGGAAGGGGAGCAACCTCTATCATCTGGTACCACACTACGAACCTTCCACCGATCAAAGAACCGCCAGCAATATTTCAATGGGAAAACAGCAACCGGAGGTGCCACCGCTTGATGGAAGCCGGCAGCCATGGCTGGTGAAGGGTGTCTGTCGGGCCCCTTAGTTACAATATCCCCTACCCTTCCGTTTGCTAACGTAATTTTGATCATTATTAATGTCGGGAATTCCTACCACTCCGATGGTTTATATACGATACCGGTCGGGGGGGGGGGTGCGAGGAAAGGTGCCAGGGTGTGTGACACGGTGTTACTTGGACCTATGTCGACGGAGCAGCGGCGGTCTGCTTGGCCTGCCACTCAGCCGGCGTGAGGGTCTTTTGGGAGAAGGCGTGAATTAGCGGTATCTCCTCCTTGAGGGCTGCGTTTACCAAGCCGTGCCGCTGGAGGAGCCGCTTACCCTCAAACTGAGCTGATACGACCACCACCTCGATATTCTGTCCGCATCCGCTGGATAGGTCCATCACCTCGATGTGCACAGGGTTGAGGGCCTTACGGAGGATCTGTTCGATGGCTGCGGCAGTAACGGTCATGTCGAAGCGGTTAGTCAGGATGAGATACTGCGAATGTCAGGGAGGAGAATTTAGAGCGATCGAGTGGAAAGGGGGTCCTGAACCAATTGGGTTAGGGAAGTTAACGGTGTGGAACCAGGCGAAGCGGGTGGTTCCAGGTCACAGGGGGTTAGTCCATTGAAGGCGGCCCACCAGCAGTTACAGTGGTGGGGAGGGAGTCTAGCCCATACCACAGCAGTAGAGCGCCTGGTATCCCCCCCCCCCTCTGTTGACCTCGAATCCCAATGACAAAGCACAAGGGTTCGTTAGGTCCTACGGTACCTGTTTCCCCACTTTAATCGTTTGATTACGGACCATCCCACCTTACTACGCCCCCTCCACGCCTACCATCTCTTGGTTAGCTTCCTCCTTTTTTTAAACATTTCTTCCAAGGAGCTGCCCTTAAGGTACCTCTCTCTATAATTATGTATCCTTTAATACGTCACTCAAACGAATAGAGGTTGGATTATACGCAATATTGGTAGTTTAATGGTTCGGTTGGCGGTATGTGAAAAACGTGGTTAGACGAGCTAGGCGGTGAAAATAAAGAGTGGAGCCTGGTTAATGAGCAAGTAGTGGGTAAAAGCGAGAAGGGAGGCTAGCGTACAAAATACAACGTCAACCGTTGGGAAAGGGAGCGATCCCGCGGCAGCAGAGGGGGAAATAACCCTCACATTACACCTGGTCGTTCAGTTGGAAACGCGGACGAATGTCTACGGGGATATCGGCTAGCTTGTCCAGAGCGGCCTGGGTAGCGGGTCGGATGATACCAAGCTCCTTGACGAAAGCGGCAACCTTGGCCTTGTCGCCTCGGGCCTGGAGTAGGATGATATCGTGGGTCAGGTCACTCACGGCCTGGCGCATGCGGTCCATCTGCACACGGAACCGGCCCGTGTCAGGGTCCACGGCAAAGGCCTGGCGGTCGGTGAGGTAGTTGAGCTGGATGGCCTGGCCGCGGCCGTGGGCCTCGTTGAGGCCGAACCGGATGGACCGGAACGCGCTGGCGAGGTAGGTCACGTAGAAGCTTTC
Organism: Tieghemiomyces parasiticus; assembly: GCA_027575765.1. NCBI lineage: Eukaryota > Fungi > Kickxellomycota > Dimargaritomycetes > Dimargaritales > Dimargaritaceae > Tieghemiomyces > Tieghemiomyces parasiticus. The sequence continues at coordinate 19,447 of JANBPT010000033.1, read as the reverse complement.
CAGGGAGATATCCTTAATGATGCCCTCATCGATCAGTTCGGCGGCCGCGAACAGGCCAGTGATATCCGCCTTGGCCTCCTCCATGGTCGAGTAATATTCCTGCAGCCGGCTGCGCACCGTCGTAGGGGCGGCGGTGGCCGACTGGGACGGGTCCTGGGCGCTACCGGAGAGCCAGTTCCAGAAGGTGTGCGCATAGCCCCCGACCTCGGAGGTCGCCAGGGCGTCGCCCAGACCCTCGGTGACGGTCTGTGGGCCATTGGAGTGGGCCACCTCGTGCAGCAGCACATGGGTGAAGAAGGCGACAAAGGCCAGGTGCGGGAGCTGGTCCTCAGCCACGACCTGGTGGGCGATGGGGACCAGGACCTTCTCGTACTTTTGCTCCTGCACGTTCTTGATGATGGTAAGGCGCGAGCCGCCGCGACGCACTGCCTCCTCGTCGTTGGGCAGGTTGTAGGCGGCGGTCATGGGTACGCCCACGTCGCCAGCGTTCAGTAGCTCGTTGACCACCACGATGGGGGGCGGGGTCAAGTCCTGGCGCTTGATACGGTCGGGGATCGGTAGGCGCTTCTCGACTAGGGTCAGGGCATGGGTGAAGGCATCGAGCCGAGACGACTCGGTGGCGTCACGCCAGTGGATGTACATCTCAAACGCAGCCTTGCTTCCGTTGAGCTCGTCAGTGTACACCTCGTACGGACCGCAGGTGATCTCCAAGGGGCATTCCGGGGCGGCTGCCACGGCTAGCCAGGTCAGCTCGCTGGGCAGGTAGTCGTTGCTGAGGAATGCGTCCGCACGCTGCTCGAGAAAGCTAGCCAGAGTCGGGTGGCGCGGGCGTACGAGGCCGGCTGCAGCCTTCAGCGCGGCGGCGGCAGGCTCGAGTTCGTCACGGTATTCAGTGGCATAGGGGATACACGTCAGTGCGCCCTTTTGGTCGTCGCCGACCGGCGGGGCCCGACGGATCACGTGGTAGAACCCCTTGGCCCGGGCCAACTCCTCCGGATCCAGGGTGGTGAGCCAGGCCTCCCACTCCTCGCGGGTCATGTCTTCCGGATAGAAGTTGGCCCCGGCAGGGTTCCGAGCGGGCACGTCTTCCACAAAAGGTTCGTGGTCGGCAGTGCGGTCCCAGGGCCCGCGGTTCAGGTCGAAGCAGAGGTAGCGGTCGGCGTCGGCTTCGGACTCACCGGCCCGGGCGCGCAGGGCCTCGCGGAGGGCTGGGTTGCCACGCCAGACCTGGCTGAAGTAGATGTTGTCGAAGCGGTGGCATACTTCCACCAGGTGCTTGAGAGCGGCGCGGTCATCGGTGTGAAGGGTGGAGAGATCCTCGCCCAGTACGGCGGGCTCAAAGCGGCGGATACGGTCCTTGAGAGAGGGCGCCATCGCGGTGGGGAGCGGGGTAAAAGCGGAAGTGGAGGGACTTAATGGGTAGTAAGAAGGTCCGGTGGGCCGTAGGAAATGACGCACGAGTGGCCTGGGGGAGAGTAGGGGAGGACGGAAGGACGGGGATGAGGAGGTCCAGCGGGGGTAGAGGGACAAGAAGGGAGGGGAGCGTGTCAGGACCCGCCGTGACGGTGAGTTATAAAGGCGGGGGAGGGCCATGGGGTCAGGAGGGCAGCGGCGGTGGGTATGGGGAGGTGAAGGCGGAAAGGTGTGCTCTCCCACAGCGGCGGGGGTCAATCTGGTGGGCTCAGGAGCTTCCGGAGTGGCTAAGGGGAGGAAACAAGGGGGAAGTAGACGAAGCCAAGATGGGGAAAGGTCCTTGGGGAGAGGCTGATGTGTGCATTCCGTCTGGTGGAACCCGCACGGCCTTTCTCCGCCAGTGTCGACAAACACCAGTCACGTGGGGCGTCCATCGTGCGCACGGAGAAATCAAACGGTAGCCTCCCCTCTAGCCGCCCTAATCTTAGCCTCCCCATGCCGCCACTAGCTCTCTTCCACCCCGCACTCCATTCATACACTACCCCGGACCACGAGGGTGACTCACGGGCCTACTTCATTATGCGCTGGGCTGGCTCGACTAGGACCCAAACCCGTACTTTGCTCAACACACACACGCGCCCATGCATGGATCCGATGGGAAAGTGGAAGATCACGGCCAATGCAGACCTTTCATCAGCCAGATACTAGTCTCCAGCCATGAAGTTCCCCCGGGGCACGGTAATCAGTCGTCGGGGGGAGGGTACAGCTTGCAAGACCACCGCGATACGCCCCCATCTGCTATGCCGCTTACCATCAGTGTATATAATAGACTATGCTGTGTTTGCACATCTGGCCCCCCAGACGAGCCCTAGAGGCGGGTGCGGGACACGAGGACCCATGCTGGCGTTATATGGGACAATGGGCCAGTGATAATTGCACGCTGGTCTACAAGGATGCCGGTTGGCCTCTGCTCCCGAGCTTGAAATATGGTTTCCATTTAATTGGCCGCCCACAATGTCCCTGAAACCTTGGGCTACTGGCCGTCCGCTGGCATTGGTGTGGATGGTGGGTGGGTTCCATTTGCCGCGGTCTAGCCCGGAAACCGGGCCCCGGCAGGGCTTTTGGCCTCTGGCGACCACCACCCCTGTTCCTCGCTTTCGTCACGTATCCTTTTCGACACCACCACAGGCTGGTCCTGTCGCTCTTTGTCGTATCATTTCCAGTGCGAGCAGGACTCTAGCCGCCACAAGGTGGAGCACGGCGTAATACCGCCCGGCTTGGCACAGAATCTCTGCGTTTGGCCTATACACTGGGGGACCAATGGACGGGGGATCGGTAGAAAGCCGAGGGGGGGACCCTGTGCAGACAATGGGCCCGCGCTCTTCTACGGCGCTTGCTGCATAGCTCGCAAGAACGATGGTACGCTTGTAATACCGCCTATTGTATACCTCGGACATCACTTTCGCCACAGCCCCCCCCGTCTATAAACTATTACACCTCTTCTCGAATTCGCCTCCTCTTTCATCACATCCCATTCCTATAACTGCCTCCGTGCAACCACATCCCGGCTTACCATCTCCTTCGCCCCCCGGCACGTAGCCCCTCCCTTTTCTCTACCGTTTCGTCATGGACGACTACCGCCGCTATCGTAACCAGACCGCTGGTGGCCAGTCCGCACAAGAGAACCCTTGGCAGCCACGCGCGGGCTACACCCCGCCCGGCCAGCGAGGCCAACCATCCGCCCCAAATGGCGGAGGCTACGGCTCATCCGGCTACGGCTCGACCAGTGGCCCGGGCGGGTACAACTCCACGGGCTCTTACGGCCCAACCAGCGGTCCGGGCAGCCGAAATCCCGGGGGCGCATACGGCTCTCCGGCCAGTAGCCAATACTGCGAGCCCGGAGCCCCGGTCGATGAGGAGCAGCAACAATACGACTACGCCCGCAACAATATTCGTTCCATGCGCGAGGATACCCTCGCCTCTTCACGCAACGCCCTGCAGACTCTGCGCCAGACCGAACAGGTGGGCGCTACCACCCTCAACACCGTTGGCAACCAGACCCTTCAACTCAACTCTACAGAGCGCCAGCTCAACCTGGCCGACCTCCAAACTGATGTGTCTCTTGACAAGACTGGCGAGCTCAAGAATCTCAACCGCAACTTCCTGATCCCAAACTTCAAGAACCCGTTCGGTCGGACCAAGCGCCGTGAACGGGAGCTAGCTGAGGCTAAGGAGAACCACCAGCGCATGCTTGACGGTAAAGAAGATCGTGTGCGTGTCGACGCCCAGGATCGGCACCGTCTCCAGAAGGCCGGTTGGACCGGTCCCCCAGGGGACCAAGACGCGGCCAAGGACAAGAAGTCGGGTCGCTCCACTCCTGGCTCCTCGTCAGCCAACTCGTCCGCCTTTGGGTCGCCGGCGCCGGGACAGTCTGCGTATGGCGGTGGTGGCGGCTACTCGTCGCGAACTCAAGGAATGACGATGGAAGACCGCCAGCGCTACCTGCTCAAGAACGAGTACGGCGAGGAGGACGAGACCGAGCGCAATCAGGAGGAAGAAATTCACCAAAATACCAACGAGATGTTGGGCGCCATCTCGAACCTTAAGCGCATGGGCCAGAGCATGAACTCGGAACTGACCATCCAGAACAGGCGCTTGGACGATATGGCTGGCAAGAGTGATAAGGTATCGGGCAAGATATTCACCAGTCAGTATCGGGTCGACAGCATGTAGGCCCGCGTCCCCCGTTAGTCGCCCGTACCCGCTTCGCCTGGCGATTGATATTTTTACTCAAGCCGTGTCGGCACTATATCCCTTCCTTATGATTTCGCTCGAGGATTCTAGACGTTCCAACTAGGCCCTCGGGCTCTCCCAGTGGCCACCATGTTGATGATTATTGGCACCACTTCTCCCGCCGCCGCGATATTCCTCCACGGCCTTGAACCTTCTTTTTTTCTCCTTCTCTGTACTATGATCCATCTACCGAGCTACGATTATCACAGTAAAGTCATTAACTGGCATCTATGAATGATGTGTCACAAAATAAAACGTCAATTATCAAAGGAAGGGGAGGGGAATCAATCCCATGTAGCAAGCACTTTGGCGTCAACTGTTCGGCTGCCTAAGACTTCACAGCATCGGCCTCGTACACTTCAGGGTCATCAGCTGGGGCGAGTCATGTGTAGGTTAAAAAGGCAATGATGGCATGGTCGGTTATTACGGTAGTGCGAGATCAAAGATTGGACAGCTTAGCAGGTTAACGTGGCCACGAGAGCCGAGCACCACACTGATCAACGAACAGGGCAACAATTTTAGCGGAGAGGAATCCCATCGGCATCTTCCACGCCTTCGCATCGAGGACTTACCGGCAGTCAAGGTGACCCAGTAAATGTAAAGTAGACAGAGACTGATGGTGGTCAGTAGCGTCGCTAAGAGGAGACCATCGGTCGAGCCGTTGGAGCTTTCGCAGAGCGGTACGCTGCCAGCATATAGGAAAACTTGACCGACGGCGAACACCAGTACAGCTCCGTAGAGATAGACTAGCCGCCCGAAGCATGAAGCAGGGGAGGGGACGGGAAGGTTAATCAGCACCATTGAATACCATGGCCGGTTAGTTACCCGATCAATCGTGGTCAGAAAAATATCCTACGCATTGCGTGGCAGTAGAAAAAATGTGCACCAGGTTGGTCGCCCCGGAACGATTACCAGAATCCAGGACTCTGCTCGCAGCTTCATGACTTTCGTTGGCCGCGCACGGTGATTGGACCACTCGACAGGGCACTTTCCGAACTCCCTAGGTTTTAACAACCGCGGAAGGAGGGTACACTTACATAACGGTCGCCGGATGGCCAGGAACCGTACCACGAGGAAGGTCTGCAGGGCCAAATAAGTTCCGATGGATACCAGGGGCAGGGTTACGTAGAGCGTGAAGATGGCCGGGGAATCCAGTCCACCGATCCCGTCAAGGGGGATGAGAGCTGGGGTGAGGCCGAGACGGGTATCTAGCGCCACGTACAGCGCAGTCCCGAACAGGACGGCCGCGGTGGCCAGCAGGATAGTCAGTGAGATCCAGCCGCCGTCGGGTATCAACTGGTAGCCGGTGAATCCGTTGTACAGGAGACACCAGAAGGTGGCGGCGACGAGGGCGACATAGATGCAGGCGATCCACGGACTGATATTGGGGAACGTCCAGCCCACCGTCAGGATTTGGGCCACCAGGACACAGGCGTAGAGCAGGTACAGGTACGAAAATTCCTTACGGCCCACACCCGTCAGTCGACCCTTGACGCGGCAGCAGAGGTAGGTCACGACGACTAGGCACACCAGGGATACTACAAAGTCGCCCGGATTGGTGAAAACCACCGACCCGTCGACCAGGGTGGGGCCGCTGGCCTCACACCTGGGCGGCGGGCGTCGAATGAAGATACCGCACACGGGCGCGTTGCATATTTGGCACACCTCGCGGAAACTACCGTAGTGCATGGCACGTCTAGGTCCCGGTGACTAACCGGTAAGGACTCGGTGGTCCGCCTAGGGAAGGGGTGTGGAGGGGTGGGCGGCGGAACCTACGGAGGTACTGGTGGCAGGTCCTGCGTAGTATCCAACTAGGTTGCTCAGCGGCGAAGGTCACTGGGAAAAAGGTAGAAGCTTCTTGATAATGGAGGTGGACGACGGCGCGCGTTTGATGTTGAAGGACGTGTCGGTCGAATGAATACGAGAATACTGGAGCAGGTCTATAATGGCGGGCCAGGGAGGGTATAAACCAACTATCGGCCTACCCTCGGCAGCTGCTAAGGGCAGTAAGAAGTGGTGGTGAGGAGGAGGAAGGGGGGCAGCCAGAAACTAGCGTTGGCCCAGCACTGCCGACTACAGAGCAACTGTCCCCGCGCTTCCAGCAGCGGTGCTCGAGATGACAGCAGTGGAGAGAGGGAGGCCTGATTAAGGAGACCTCGGCTGCAGGTCCGAGCCAGCCAGGGAAAGGAGGTAGCGAGAAACATCTAAGTCTACACCCTGCCTGTCCACACCACCGTTCCTCTGACGCGCCCCTTTCGTTCATTTCACAGGCATAAATCAGTACGATGCTGAATCGCGTAGGTCTGTTAAGGAGTCACGACGTCTCCTGCTATGCAACATGACAGGTCAGCCCTGCGGCCTGCTGTGGGCTTGTCCCTATATTCGGTGGTCAACCGTTTCCGTGTGAGATAAATGCACCAAGTCAGGTTTAGTCGAAAAAAAAACCGTTGACAAAGCGAAAAGAAGGGCCAGTTTGGTCGTGCGTCGTTTGTGGTCGATACTTTGGGAACGATGGCCCGCCGGATCATGTCTCTAAGGCACCCAGCAGTGACTCTAGACGCTCAGTAAGGGCGAGGGTTTATAAAGCTAGCAATGCCAAATCTTTATCTTGCAGGTAGATTATGAAGATTTTAGATGCAGTGGGTCGTTCGGCATAACCCTCAATCCAGAGACCAGACATTCCATACCGCACAATGCGACCTGCCATATTTCCACTATCTACAGCTCCAACGTCACAGCCCCCCTCCTAGTGCGCTACTGACAAGCTCGTAGACTAGATACTCTATCGGTAGCTGAGTTCCTAGGACCTTGTACTCAAGGGAATACATACTAGTCTAGCTGTTATCCCGGGTTCTGTTGGCCCAGACCCCACCATCATTAACAGACGATCAGCCTGCTTTCGTACGGGTCACAGTTTTCCCTGGGGGACGCTGGTTCAGCGGCTCTTCAGACCTTGAAGGGCCAGGTCACTGGCCCAGCCGGAGCAAGGACCCTGGCCGACCAATGCGCCTTTATCCAAGCGCCGTCATTCGTCCTCTAAGACCTCGCGCACGGCCTTACTATAAAGACTCGGGGTTGTATGACTCATCCAGTTAATAGATTGCGTGTAACCTTCCTGACGGCCAACACCACTGACATACACATTTGATGGCCACCATCCTAAAACATCTCACTCAACACCCGCTGGCACTCGTGATCGGCCATGGTGCCCTGTGACTGGCCCTGTACTACTTTAAGTACACTAAAGACGCTTCGCATCCCAGAGTGTCTAGGGGCAGCCCAGTGGCCTTAGGTGCAGGTTTTTTTTGGATGGCTAGAAAGAGCACTCCGAACTGTTTAGTTTGGTGATTATTTCTTGAAGTAGACGTTGACCAGAGCCCTATTAAAACCATCGCTAAGTGTTATTAGGGTGTGACCCTTTGACTTGATTTCTCTCTTGCCCCTCATTCGTTGTGAAATTTCACTTCGGATCCTTTCAATTGAATTCAAACGCTAATTTTACCACCATATCTATGGACCCTAGGTTTCCCACGGGTGAGCCGGGCCGGTCAGGCAGGGTGCGGGTTCCGTTTAAAGGGAAATAAAGTTAACTACAATGTCTGGCTCGGGGACAGTAAAAAAAGGGTGAAAGAATCCACACATACTAGTACACACCCGGTGTCATTTCCGCCGCACGTGCTTGAGGATAAGAGTTACGATAAGGATGGCGATAATGACAAGCAGGATTATGACAAACTTTTGCGAGGTACCCTTTTTCTGGATACGGTTACCCTGTCAAGTAGACGCGGTCAGTTCAAGATGGAGGGGGCATATGGTGGTATATCGGGCAGAGCGGTTAGTAAGCGGTCAGAACTCAGGAAAGGTTAATGGGGATTGAGTGGGGACCGTGGATCGCGCACTACTCCTGTTGATGGCTACACCCACCTCGTCCAGTTCCTCGTTGGCCTTGACCACGTGGACCACTACCTGTTCGACATTGTAGTCGATACGGTCCAAAAGGGTGCCCTGATCGATGACCATAGTTTGCATCTCCTTGAAAATTTCGGCTACCGTTGAGATGGACTTGGCGATTTCCTCAATCTCACGTTCGCGTTCCGTGATGGTCGTGTCGTTGTCCTTCATGGTCGCAATCTGCTCGTCGGTGAGGTCAAAGTTAAATGACCGTTCCTGCGAGGCATCGACAGTACTCGAGGCGTCCACGGAAAACAGGTTTTGGTTCCGGCTACGGAGGCTTCGCATCTCTGATGAGTGGTGTGTATGGAGCGGTATAAGTCGGGGGAGTCATATTGGGGGTGTGAGCCAAGTTACAGACCAGTAGAAGAATGAAGCTCGTACAACGGCGGAGGGGGGGGGCAGGGTCATGGCTCGGCGGTGCGCGCTCCACCTAAACCCTATTACGCCTTACTGTCGAGGTAGATGGACTGGCTCTTGCGGAAATCGGTGGAGAGCGTCTGCAACTTGGAGGCCATGGACGTGCGGATATTCCGGCCCACCGCTGCATCCTGACCGTCGCTCTCGGCTGATACAATGTGCCTGACCAGTTCCTGGCACTCGCGAAATTTCTGAAAATGAGAATGGGTAGACATAAGGGGATCTTAGTTGGTCAGCAAGGTAGGAGACGTAAGCACTATGGGCGACTGGGCATACCAGACGCTATGGCGTAGATGCATGTAGGGAATACGGTGGCCTGCCACCCCGGCCTCCAATGGAAAGCTGTCTAGCACGTCGCACGCAGGAGGGGGGGACTTACTTTGGTGATGGAGTCGGTCATATCCTCGATGGCCTCCTCCTCCTCACGCCGATCGTCGAAGCCCGGTAATAGGTGCTTCTTATGAAGGGAGGCGAGGTACTTCACTACATGTCGGCGGTGACGGAGGTGGTAGAAGTTAAGAGGAAAAAGCGGTCAGACAAGGTAGTCGCCTGTGACAGCTATTCGAAAGTAGGACCGAAAAGGGCTCATCCTAGCTAGAAGATGGCCGCCAGGGGTTGGGTTAGGTTGAGGTACTTACTGTCATTGCAGATCTGGCCGAATTTCTCGTTAATTTCGTCAACCAAATCGACCCTGTTTTGTGAAGTGGGATAAGGTTGTAGCAGAATCGTTAGTAAAAACTGAAGTGGAATAGCCGAGACACCCAATCCTCACCAAGGATGCAGGCTGGAGGGGCCACGGCCCCTCGCAGTGGGTGGTACAGCAGGTCAGGGTCTAGAGCTACAGTGGTCCCGTCCACGACGTGATCGACGGGCCAGGCGTGCTAGTGTGATGGGACAGAGTAAGGATGGGAGCGGTGACAAGGTAGCAGGTAGCCATTAGAGGCAGAAATGGCATGAGGGAGAGGGGGGGCAGGAGAGGCTCGAAGGGGACGATTAGAAGGCGTCCGATACTAAGCCTGTGCGCAACGGGGATAGACCCACCTGGTCCACACGCTCCCGCCCGCCTAGATCACTTGGGCAATGGGCGTGGACCAGGAAGGTTGCCAAGACTTACCGGGCTCACCATTTAGGAGGAAGGACGGCCATTTCGATGATGACATCGCCGGTGTCTAGCGGGCCCATGCCGCCGACCGACGGGGAGAAGGAAGGACCGTCACGGATGAGGCCCTCTCGTTCGCTGCTGATGGATGAGGCGGTCCCGCTGCGACCGCGCGTTCCGCCGCCGGGTGGCCGCTGCGACCGCGCCCGGTGTCGCCGATGGGTGTGGCCGAAAGAATTGCGATATTGGACAAAGAGGAAGGTGCGGTTGCGGGTAGCCATGGTGCAGGGGGTACAATGTCAAGTATAGACGGGCCGTAGAGAAGCTATACATCAAGTGAACTAGCTCGGCAACGAGAGGAATTTGGGCGGAGTAGCGGAGCCTGGATGAGCGCCGTCCAACCGGCGCCCCATCTCCCCACTCGCCAGCCCTTTGAGAGAACAACGAACGGCATTCCTCACCTTCCCCTGGCCAGTGCCAAGATTCTGGGTTCAGCAATTCCTTGCGACTCGCACGAACTCCGTGAAGCACTACCACCGGCATGGCATTCAGCCACTGTGGAAGGACTTGTGTGCAGCAAGTTTGCTCAGCGTGGGACTCGGCTGCTGCGGGGCTGAGCTGGTGGATGGGCGAGGCGTTAAGAAGCTGCCGAGCCCCGCCCGCCACACCAGTCGGCAGGATGTCCGTCTGGGAATCAGGCCTGGACGGGGCGTCCCAAACAGGCCGCAGGGGAGGGAGAGGGCGATTGTGGCTGCTTAGAGAGGCCGTCAAAGTCGCCACGGCGTCCCCTTGCGACTGGCTCTGAACCCAGCTGACTGCGCCCTGCTCTGGCCGCGTAAGTCTGGTGCCGAACCTCGTGGTCAGGGGAGGCGACAACCGGACGATCTCTTACTAAGCCAGGTAAGTGTCCAGGGGTGGTGGGTGGGAAGCTGGATACCGACAACCGTGCCCACTACGCTAGGCGGCAAGCACCCTGGCCTGCCAACTGGGGCCTGGAAGGCCATGCGATACCCACTGTTTATACGCCACGCCAGCTCGTCTCGGTCCCGGTGGGGAGGGGCTCGCGGCACGCCGCTCCGGTCTGTGCTGGGCCACGTACATTATTTTCCGGGAGCCCCGCTGTTCGTCTGAGCGACCGCGGAATACTGCCACATGTGGGTTGGATCTTGTACCGTCCGCCCTGTTACCGTAGATGGTGGGGGGAGCAAATAGACAGGGTATTGTGGGACGGGGGCGAGTCCAAGGTAGATAGATATTAGAATGTATGTGGCAGGCGGGCTGACGGTGGGGGGGGGGGTTCTGGGCAGCCGCCCCCTTTGATCATCAAGCTAGAATCCTCGCCCGGCCCAGTTCTCAAAGCCTCCAAGCCGATCACTGCCCGCCCTACTAGACCGTCCTGCTCGCCGCTGGTGGTCCGTCGATGCGCCGGCCAACCCAGACTGGCTTCCCTGCACCGGCCTGATGTATGCCGCCTCTCTGGCCCTGCACCTCGGACCATACACAATACTCCCCGCACCGCATTCACACATCCATACGGCCACTGACGCACTTTAGCACTTTTTTTTCTCATGATCCCCTCTCCTCCCCTCCTTTCCGCCTTCGTCGGCTGGCTGGCCACCCACCCCGCCCGGCCACGCTGGCCGTGGGGGGGGGGCATAGACCCTTCTTAATCCTACCCTTCTGCCTCGGCAACTCGCCTCGCCTTTTCGATATCAACCCACTCCGTTTTTTTTCTACGCCGCTTCGCTCATCCTGCCTTGCAGCCCCGTTGCCCCACGACCTCTCGCGCGTCACAACCTCATCTGCCGCTCAGCTGTTCGTGCATTCGACCTCTTCGTTGCTTAATTTAGTCCCCGCCTCGTTCCACGACTGCCTCTTTCTGCGCCCGATGCGTCCGGCGGCCATGACCCGTTAGTCTCCATTTTGCCCTTTACGTAGTACCGCAACTGACCCTTATCGTTACCACCAGCTTCCCTCTGTGTACGCCTACCTTATCTGCTTCTATTTACCCCTCCTCCTTCTGACCGTCCCATCAGCTCACGACCACCTGCCGTCCACTCGCGGCTCCCAGCGACCTTTACAGCCCAACTTCTTTTTACGTACCACCCGGCCTCGTCCGCATAGGTCTTCTGTAGTATACCCGATCACCCTCCAACCACACACACACCCGCGTCTTTACTCGACCGTTTTGTCAGCCCCCGTTTTTCTTCTCTACCGTTCTTAGCTCCCGGGCCCCCCAATCCTCTGACCACTTCTGCCATGTCGACTCTACAGAATCTCCATGATAGCTTGGACCATCTCTCTCTGAGCGAGACTCCCGGGTCCAACCCCGAGACCCACCGCGGCCGGCCCCTGTCGGTGCACTTTTCCTCGGGTACCGACCTGGCTACTACCCTGGGCGGCACAGCCACCTCCGCCTACCCTGCCAGCGCCGGGTATGCCCCGCTGACCTCCTCGGCGGGTTTGGCTGCGGAGCTCAACCGCGCCGCTAGTAAGCGCGACAAGCGTCGCTCGATGCAGCTGCCCCTGCAGGCCTCGGCCCTAGCCACCCACCCCATGTACCCGTCGCCCTACCAGATGGCCAACGGCTCGCAACCCCTTCACCACCCGCCGCTCTACTCCCCGCAGTTGGCGCAGTTCCCTGGGATGCCCGCAAACCCAGCTCCGGTGGGCCACCCCCGCCCTGGCCGCAGTCGGCCCCCGTCGAAATCGATGAGTTTCCCGATGCGCCCGCCGACCGTAGGTGGTCAGTACCACCTCCGCCACCACATGCCGCTGCACACGCCCCAGGGACCCGGCATCCCCGCGGCCGGTGGCTATCCTGCCCCGCTTCCCGGCTACTACCACATGAGTCTGGATCCTAGCATGGTCCGCCCGCTGCCTATGACGACGCCTGCTGCCGACGAGATCCCCACCGCTGTCGTGATCAAGAACATTGACTTCACCATTAAGCGCGAGGTGCTGCTGCAGACCATCGCCATGATGGATATCCCCATGCCCTACGCCCTCAATTACCACTATGAGGGAGGTCTGTTCCGCGGCCTGGCTTTCGCCAACTTCCGTACCCCTGAAGAGACTATGGTGGTTATTGCGCACCTCAATGGACTCGACCTGGCCGGGCGCAAGCTCAAAGTCGAGTATAAGCGCATGCTCTCAGCCGACGCTGAGGCCGCCAAACAGGAGGCCCGCCTTGCCCACCGCAATTCCATCTCGGGCGGTGTTCCCCCGGCCCTGGACCTGACCCGTCGCCCGTCCCCATCGGCCGCCCCGGGCGAATCAGGCTCGACCCCCACCTCCGCTACCCCAATCAAGCTGGACGACCCCATCACCCGCGAGTTCTACGACCAGATTGCTGCTTTCCGCCACGACAAAGCGCGCCGGGAGCTTGAACTTGACCTCCCGTCCAATGAAGCCTACGCCGTGATGGCGGCCATTGCCGAGCGCTTCGGGCTGACCGCCCATCCGATCTACGGCTCCGGCGCCCGGACCTCCCCCACGGCCGACGGTGCCGAACCCGCTTCCCCGCCCGCCAAGGTCGGAGTGCGCCTGGTCAAGCCCGCCGAGACCCCTCGGACGGACGCCCCGCGGGCCCGCCACAACCGCTACTCCATCGCCGGGGCTCCCACGGGCAACGTGCCGCCCATGCCTAAACCCAACCGCGGCCGCCTCACGTCCGAGTCCCACGCCCAGCACCCCATGTACGCTGGCTTTGGTGGTTACGGTGTCAAGCCCGTGGGTATGACCGGTGTCTATCCCGGCGACGCCTTACTGGCCTCGTCCCCCTACGCCCCGGTCCATCACCATCCGCACCATCACCAGCAGCCACCGCTCGTCGACGAGTACGGTGCGGACGCCGACAGCACCCGGAGCCCCGCCGGCCGGTTCCGTAGCGTGAGCTTCTCGGTGGGACCCCGCCCCGTCTCGGGTGCGACTGGCAGCGGTGATCACTCGCGCATCCCCACAGCCTCGGGCTCACCGTCCACCCCAACGTCCAGCTCACCCGCCTCGGCAGCCTTCCAGGGCTACCCGGCGCGCATGCTCAACGCCGCTGTGGTTGCCCCCACCCGTCAGCCCCGTGGCCCTGATCTTTCACAGAACTTTTCTCTGCGCACCGCCCTGCTCCACCAGATGAGTACGGTCGGCCTGGCCGTCGATGCCCCGCCGGCGGCGGCTCCCGCCCACCACGGCCACCCCGGTTACTATGCCCAGACCCCCATGGGCCACGCCGGTGCCTTCATGTAGAGAAGCCTCACATTTCTATATTTTGCATCACCCCGCTCCCCGTCAGGTTTATGGGGACTCGGGTACGCGCACTTCCTGTCCGATTGAGGTATCCTCTCTGTCCCTCTCGCCTTAGATGGCCTTTGCTATCCTTCCTCTACCACCCCACTCCTACGAGTGGCCGGGTCCGGCATCAGCACCGGTTACCTACCCCCCCGCCTCTGACTACGCACGTTCTACCCTCTCTCTCTCCCTTCCCATTCTTTTAGTGACTATTGAATTGACATTAAAGTATCTGGCAACTGTGCCACACGGTGCCGGCCGTTAGCGATTCGATCGATTATTGAAGGGGCGAGATGAGAGATGGGGATAAGTAGTCTCCTTGGCAAACGTCGCCATCGTTCTGGATTCACCGCTCTACAGACGCCCATGGTCCGATATAGATTTAGGCCCCAAAGGGACCTCCTGGCAGGCGACTTGGGGGATGGGGCTCGTGCTAGAGGTGAAATAGGCTAGCATGGACGTGCACCTCCTGAATACCACGATAACGGAGAGTGCTCAGCTCGCTGCGCTGACTTAGACCTCTCAACCTACCCCCTATTGAATACAAGATAGCGGGATACGGCAGAATAAGTAACCCATGACCCATTCCCTCCCCTCGTTGTGTGTCCTCAGTCTTGTACTTTTTGACCTACCGGTCCCACCGCACAGTTTAGCCGCCAAACGAGCGCCGGACTCACACTACTAATTGCACCATCCCTCATTGCTCCGCCCCACTCTCCCTCACCAAGAATGCTCGGCATCCGCCTCACCCGATCGCTTCTGTCGCCACGCCTGATAACGAACCCCATCCTACAGTGTCCGTCACCCCGCATCGCACTCTCCCGGCATTTCTTTAACAGCATGGCTACCCAATCCACTAGCAAACGTGAGTAAATATAATGTATATATTTATAAAGTGCTGAATGAACCATTCAATAACAAGGTGCACTCGACCGCTTCGATAAGGCCTCTGTGGAGGCAGCGTCACTGGTGTTTGTCATCCTCCATGCGTGATCAGGATGGGAAGTAGAGCAGTGCACTACTACGGTCCTACGCCTTGGCTGATTCCGAGATCTACTCGCAGGCACCAGCAGGCGCTACGGACTACTGACCAAGACTAACCAAAGCTGCTCGATATCCGATCGGTGCCCGTTTTCATCACAACATGGCCTCCGCATGCCCTAATGTAAATTGTTTCCCTAGGCCCGGTCGTCGTATCAGGCCCCTCCGGCACGGGCAAGAGCACCCTGCTGAATCGTCTGTTCGCCGCACACCCCAACAGCTTCGGCTTCAGCATTTCCCGTAGGTAGTCCGCACCACGGTGGGCCGGCGTCTCCAAGTGGGGTCGCCCGGGTTAGCCCACCGATCTAACTCCGCCACTTAGTAGCGCAGTTATTTATTTAAGTTTGGTGGAAAGAACCCATACTCCCTCCCATCTAACCAACTCATCCCAATTATTCCAATCCCGATATGGCATAGACACTACCCGCAAGCCCCGGCCGGGCGAGCAGGACGGTGTCAACTACCACTTTGTCGACCGGGAGACCATCCTGCAGGGTATCGCCAACGGGGAGTTCATTGAATCCGCCGAGTTCTCCGGTAATATGTATGGCACCTCGATCAAGGCCGTGCGCGACGTGCAAAAGACCGGCAAGATTTGCATGCTGGATATTGATATGGTGAGTTGATAGGCATGCGTTCGTAAACTCTTACTTTACAGACCCGACTAATCGACTCTAGTACTCTGGATGGTACCCTTTTAGACTCTGTCTGATACGAGACTTAGCGTACATCGGCGCTACTCGACCGGCTGGCCTTGCCTACTAATTCAGCCCTCCTCTCCCGCCCAATCCGCATATGTTTCCACCCATACTTTCTACTCCCTCCCTCCTCCCACAGCAAGGTGTGAAATCCGTCAAGAAGACCGACTTGAACGCCCGGTTTCTCTTTATCGCACCGCCGTCCCTCGAAGCTCTGGAACAGCGCCTCCGTGGCCGCGGAACCGAAACCGAAGAAAGCGCCCAACTGCGCTTGGCGGCGGCTAATGAGGAACTTGCCTATGCCGCCGTACCCGGCCACTATGATCTCGTTATAGTCAATGACGATCTGGATGAAGCCTACCGCAAACTGGAGACCTTCATCTTCAAGGAGGAATAAGGCGACCCGGCGAGGTCCTGAGTGTACCATGAGGTATCGGTGGTCCTAAGCCGTATGCGTAATGCGCGGCCGTCCCCACACGTGCAGCACCAGTCGATAGTTACCGAATTCAAGCTCGGTTGGTTAGCAGCTGTACAGCACGACCGCGGCAACTATTGATTTACAATAAAAGTGGTTATTCGGCTGTCTGCGGATCAACCGTCCAGCAAAGAAGAGGATTGACGATTGCACTGGATTCCAGCGTTGACATTGTCTGCTCTCTTTTCGGATTTTTTTTTCAGTCGACATTATTAATTTGTTTTTGGCTTTGGGCCGGAGGCAGTAAGTCCTACTATCTTTCCCCGCTGGGATTAGGTGTGCCAAAAAAAAAAAATGCTCAGGTGCTCAAAAATAGTTGCACCTATATCCATCAGGCGCTCAGCCAAAGTACCCGTTGGCCGGGGGGGACATTCGTATCGGATGAGAAAAGACTTAGTATCCATGCCTATCGGATGCTACTAATAGTAAACTCGTCTATCTTCATTAGTTCTATTATTCTAGGGCTAAGGAGCCAGTGCTTCCTTGTTTTGGCCGAACGAGCAGCATGATCAAGTGAAAATCGCTGGTGGTGCCAAATCCGATGGTTTAGCCAGGGGGAGGAGGGGGCTTCGAGCATGGGCTTGAATGAGTGCGACTGGCCTATTAAAAGGCGAGACCCACTGTACTTGTTGTACTTCCTCGAAGATTGGCAGCACCAGCATGGAAGGAGGAGGGGCTATCTGAACCAGTCCGGACGGGTTAGCGGGTTAGGAAAGTGCCTCATTGTCTACACCAGGCCATACTAGTCACTACAGGCTGGAGGCGTGGATAGTTGTCGCCGTCCATTAGGATGGTGTGCAGACGCTATTAACCGGTGGGTTAGTGGACCACATGATGCGCTTGCGTGTACGAGGTGGCTCGAGCAAGGCAAAAGGGAGGCTTTTTCACACGTCGATATCGCCGGTCTACTACCCGCAATTCGCAGAGCCCAGGCCGTCCCCCCCCCCGTCGGTGAACGGTAAGCGCAGCTGCCCAAAGTTTCCATCGGGAAACGACACTCCCCCCTCCGACCATCCTCGCAACGAAAGACATATGGTGAACTTTAAGCCGAAACCTCCTGGATGCTTGCAGTGGAGAGCCACTATTGAATTTCTGGCCCAGCGGCCACTAGCTTGAGCACTGATGGTCTCTAGCTCGGGCTGTAGTGTATTGCACCGGATAATGATGATGATTATAATCTTCCTGCCAGGAGTGGGACCCGGTCTACCCACTGGTACCACAAACGGTCAGTGATTGCCCTGACGTATAATTTCTTAGTAAGGCCAGATTCCGTCCGTTTATCAGACCGCCGCCTCGTCTGGCAATAAACTGGAGCCCGAGGGTAGGACATGGAACCGCTTGACGTACCGACCAGCCGATCCGTAGGCGGTATCATTCCGTTCGCTAAATATAATTTATAAAACCTAACCAACTCGGTACCAGGGGGGGGGCTGTGCGTCAAGAAGACAAAGCTGATAGGCACTATGACCAGACGGCATCAAGTCCATACTGCGCCGTTAACCCCTCCCCCTCCTGGTGCCCTCACATATTATCTCCCATGGTTAGCATTGTGACTGACGCAACAAATCATTACGTTGCCAGGGGGGGGGACCGAATCCCTCTTAAGCTACAACAACATCCAAACTTAATGGCTATAGGTAGGGAGGGGCATCCGGGCGAGAAGTGAGGGCCAGGAGTGAGATGATCCCTACGTCCACACCAGGCACGATAACACCGCCTTCGGATGGAAGGGTCATGGAATGCTGTTCTGGCACTGTAGTGTCACTGGAAAGGGCGGTGCATTCTGGAGAGTCAGCGGGTCTAGCTGAGACATTCACACCGGCTCGACTCTCACCCACCAGTGGACAAGGATGCACGTGTTGACGAGCCTGACCATGAGCAACCGGTCGCTTAGCTGGGCGGGGAACTTGTGTGTGCAGCGGTGTGTTGGCCCGATTCTGGAACGCCCACGAGGGCGACTAGGCAGTCCCGTCATTCCATTGTCTCGGCCCTTATCGCCGCCGATACTGAATGAGTCACCCTGCGTCTGGGACAGGCACATGGCTGTGGGGTTTTATCATGAAGAAGACACTGGCTGCCGTGCCATCGCCCCTGGCTACGAAGCCGAGGAGAGACCCTCAACATGGCTGTAGCGATAAGGATAAGTTGGCTCAAGGTGAGCACGGCCCGCCATCTACTAGATCGGAGTTGTACGCATCATCGCTGCCTTCCTGGCCTCAACCTCACTACACACCATGGTAAGTTGCGGATGGCTTCGTAAACAGCCGAGCTTTACGGTGTTGTAAACGGGTGCAGCTTGCCCGGGATAAATTGCCAGACTGCAGTGATGGTTTTACGCTGGTCGGGGTTTATATAGACAGGCACGGTACTAAAACCAACTAGACAGGGCGAGACGAGGGTGGGGGGGCAGAGAGGAATGGATGTGCTCCAGAAGACGCAGTAGCCCGCTGGAGGGCCCCCGTTACAGTTACACACACGAACGAGGCGCCGGCCCCAAGGCTCTGCTCCCCGCCGCCTCAGAAACGCGTGCAACGTCGACGGACTAGCACGCGACGGCAATGATCCACTGGAGAATGGTGCGGGTGCTGGTCCCCACCAGAAGTAGCCTAGCCTGATGCCTGTAGACGCGGACATGGCTGCCTCGTAGTATCCCTAATTCGGACGGGGTATAGGCAAGCTACTGTGTTGACCTCCAAGGCGCCCAGTCTGCCTTCGGGGCTCTTTAGTTTCCGCCTGACCGCTGCTGCCAATTAGTGGCAAACAGTCGTGAAACCCGTCTCTATTTTATTAACAGCGGGGCGGAGAGACCCAACTCCTGTTGACCGCACACCCTGACGTGGTCTGCGACTACTGGTTCAGAAAAAGAAAAAAGAAATAAAAAAGAAGAAAATACCAATTCATTCCTGCCCCTGCCTGTTAGAGCCCCTAACAGACGTGGATTGACGGTGACCTGACGTGCCACCGCCGCCGCATCAAACGGCCCGGTTTAGTTTCCTTGGCCCTTACTTGACCAATGGCTTCCCACGGAAGCCACCCAAGACTTCATTTCTGCACCAGCCTGGCCGACCGCTGCAACGACGGTGCGCCACACAATCATTCCGCACCCACCACTCTCTCTTTCTCCACACACACACACACACACACATACGCATTCTATCATATCCACTCACCTCGAGGTCTCTGACTGGCACTGGGTGGTGGAACAATTGGAAGGAGAAAAACTCCAAGTTGAGCTAATCAGTTGAAGGCCCTGATGTAAAATGGAGGGCAGAG
>JANBPT010000329.1:0-43805 GCA_027575765.1 Tieghemiomyces parasiticus | reverse complement strand
CAGTAACAAAAGGGCTATCGAATGGTATAGGTCACTCTTCAAAGTAGGCGTCACACTTTTTGACTATTCCCTTGTTAGTTATGTGCCGGGTGGTAACCAGATGCTTTACTCCTGGTTTAGTGAGGTTGGCCCTTCAGTCAAGTTAGTGGCCTAAGGGAAAGGTTATTCAGCAAGGAGGAGTAAAGACTTGACTAGTGATCGAAACAAGGAGTGATTGAGGTTGGGAGGAGAGGTGTAAAAGAATCATAATCAAACAACAAAAGGGGATTGGTGGTAACCAGTAAGGGGAAGGTATGTCGCCCCAATCTATTGCCATTTATGATGCTATCCTCAGGCGGTCGCCAAGTGTATTTATCATTTTTGGCGTATGCTTTCTAGATCAGTGGTCATCTAGGCCTCACTTCCTGGGAAAGCTATTTTACTCAGCGCCCTCGTGAAATTGGCAACCTTGCAAGCCCCGTGGCGGCTGCTGAGTTAAGAGGGTATTCACTGAATGATTGCCGACGGCACAAATGTAAGCCTTGCTACCGTCTCTTCTCGCTGATTTCAGGAACACTAGTTGGCAGTCTAGCTTCGAGGTTTGTACGACAACTGTCGCTTTCCAGTCCTTCTAACCGACGGCCGCTGCTCATCTATTGATCAGGGGTCTCTAATAATGTCGCTAGAGCGAGCCGCATATGAACAATCAAGTCAGATGAGGTATGGTAACACTAAAAAATAGATATAATAGAAATGGGCTACGCTAAAAGCTAGCAGCGTGGGATAGAAAATTTACGGACTTTACTAGATGTAGCGGGGTACTTCGGATTTTTCGGACCAATGTCGCCTTCAGCAGATGCGGAGCGATAGAAGTACACCCAAGACAGAACGATCGGTAAAGGTATCTAACTGTGGTGTGTTGCAAGCAAGGCCAATTGGCTTCATCGCCACACTCTTAAATAGGAGCTACTAAGCACTCCACTGCCGCTCACATAGCCTGGCGGAGGAAACGTCAAATCCCCACTAGCCAGTTCAGATGAACAGCGTCTTAAAATGATGATATCCTTAAATCTCTCCGTTCCTTAAAAATCTCACCTTCTCACTCATGACTTACAGACCGTTGTCTCATTATGGCCGTTGTCTTCTGCATTATAGTGATAATAGCAGCTAATCCATCGGTTACCTTCCATTTTATCCTTTGTACTGGCTTTAGTTGCATTTCCTTCCCATTGGCAGCTGTGCGCCACTGTCATCGTATGCTTTATCAGGGTGGGGCCGTTTAATAAGTGAGGTAAGTTGTAGGTTGGTTAACGTCAGGCAAGCAGGACCAAAGGTACACTGGCGTGGCTCAAGTGAGTAGAATACGTAGAGTGAAAGTGAAGGTCTAGAAGAGAGGATAGGGCTGGGTGGTCCCGAAGGGACCAAAGCTGGTAGATACTACAAAGAATGTTGGTTTTGGTTAATCAAAACGGCACGAGCAATAGTGCTGATGAACGTGCAGCGGGTAGGGTTTAGAGCTGGACGCTGGTGTGGACCAGCGTCCCTTCGCCGTGGTGAGTGGTGGCTGAGCACGTTGGTCCGCCATAGGAGATGTTGAGGTTGACTAGTGAACCCAGGGGGTTGCCAGAGGAAGCTACCAAAGGGTTAAGAGAGGCTAACTAACCGACACTCTCGAAGTGGAGGTTGGTTGATCAGCAGAAGCGGCTACTATGCACCGTACTGCTAAGCATGCCTCCTCCTCCCCTATACATTGCCTCCATGGGCGTATAATGACTGATCAAAAACTCAGATCCGTCGATAGTGGTGAGGTGATCAGGCTCAAAGGCGGAGGACTCAGTATCTACCACGATAGTAACCACCTGGTCACAGTTAGGGTCATTACCTGTCGGTTTGCTGGATACGAATCAGCAGCACTTCTCCATTCATTTCAAGATCTCGGGGTCCTCCACTTCACTCTCACCCCACCAGGTTTTGTCTATTTTCCGTCCTATAAACGGACCTTGACCCCCCCATCACCTTCCCCTCTAGCTATATCTCAGCTAAAGTCTGGGTCCATCAGCTTCATTCTCCAAGCAATCCGCGTGAATATGCCTGGATTGAGTTCCGCTCCAACTACAAACTAGGATACCAGCTTGGCCTCATTTGGGGTTGTAAGAAGTGCATAATGCTGGTCAATTGGTATTTACGTGTGTTAAACATTTAAAGCGCAGCCAGAAAGAAAGAGAATGGAGATAGAAGCGAGAACCGACCGAACGAAACTTAACACGTGTAAGGATATATGGAGAGCAGGAACAGAGTTAGAGCCCAAAATATTACTGCTAATCAACAACCTGCTTGGCCAGGTGACCACTGCAGTGGGCTAGTAAATATGAATGTCAATGCGACGGAGAGGAAAAGGGACGGTGTGAGGATATAATTGGAAATATGAAAAAAAATTTCTAGAAAAACAAAAAAAAACTATGCTTCGTGCAGGGGTCATGGAGGAGACGGCGAAGGCGACGGTAACCATTCGGGCTTCGCATTTCCGTGTACCATTTTTTTAAAAAAAAAATTCAGCGGCCAAACGAGAATCCGCACGGCCTAGCAGTACAACTAAACCCATGCTCCGAAAACCGCGTCACTAAACATGCTGGAGGAAGAGGGAGGGAGCTATCCTGAAGATAGCAAAGCAGCTAAGGCAAGAGGGTCTCCTCACGACTTGCGTGCAGCGCCTCCCGACGGTGGTCAATAAACTGATTCCATTCCTCGTCCTCCTGCTGGCGGCTAACGAAGCTAAGTTTCAGTCCCTCACGTTCCCGGGTGGCCCGAACCAACTGGCCGAACGCGCGGATCCGGAAGATCTGACCGGGGACCCGCGGGAGGTAACGGTCCCGAAGCGAGGTGCGAACGAACAGGGTGACGATTAAGGCGACGATGGCGATGGATAGAATCCACCAAAAGTTGGTGGAATAGAGGTGGTAGTCATGGTTGGAGGTGCCGCGGTGACGCAAAGCGTCAAAGACCCCAGTGAAGATGAGGCCGCCGCCGACGCCGGCAATTGACCAGGCGGTGAGGATAATCCCGTGGCAGGCACCGATATTGGAAGGGCCGTACATATCGGTGAGGAAGGCCGGGATGATCCCGAACCCCGCCCCATAGCAGAACGAGACGATCCAGATGAGGGCAATGAAGGCCGGGTAGTTCTGTTGGGCCATAACGGTGGGCAAGATGGCGATGATGACCGTCTGGATAGTCAAGGTCGCCATAAAGCAGGGTTTGCGGCCCACTCGGTCGGAGAGGATGGAGCAGCACAGACGTCCGGCGAGATTGAACCCGCCGTTGGCCGACACGATGGCTGAGGCCGTGAGGGATGACTTGCCAAAGATGTCCACTACTATAGTTGACAGGCGCGAAATAGCCACCAGGCCAAAGACCGAGTTACCCATGAACATGAAGTAGAGCAGACGGAAATCGCGGTCGAGGAGGGACTCGATGAGCGTCTGCTGGAATACCACGGGCGAGGATGGCGCGGTCGAGTCGGCCTGGAGCGGATAAAGCGCCGAATTCCGGGCCCGTTGTTGGGTCAGAGTGCCCTCATCCACCGGGCAATCTGGACGGTTTACGTACTCCGGGTGCTTGTCGCCGAGCCCAATGTAGTCTGTAACTTCACTCGACTTGGCACGGGACAGGCGGTTGAGCGTGTCGGTGTCCTGGTAGTCGCCACGGGCAGCAGTCGACTCGGCGGAGAAGGTGCGCGCACGAGACGCACCATCTGCCAGACCCACCTGGTGCTGGTGGATGTCGAGCCCGTTTACAGTGTAGCCCGGCGGAGGTACGCGTAGGAAGAAGGCGCTGGGGAGCATAATGGCGAAGTAGATGCAGCCCATGACTACGAAGGTTAGCGGGACGCCCAGGGACTTGATGAGCGGTAAGGGAATCTGGGCGAACGCGATGGATCCTGCGCCGAACCCGCACACGGCGAACCCAGCGGCAAGCCCACGGTGATCGGGGAACCACTTCTGCAGGGCTGATACGGGTGAGATGTAGCAGAACCCCAGACCGAATCCGCCGACGATGCCGTAGCCAACGTAGACCAGCCACATTTGCTTGGTGTGAACGGCCAAGGCGGTCAGCAGGTGGCCAGTAAAAAGACTGACAGTCCCCACTAGGCAGCCAAAACGCGGGCCCTTGCGTTCGAGGATGGGGCCTGTGAAGGCAGCGGAGAACCCAAGGAGACAAACGGCCAGATAAAAAGTAATTGGGGCCGCGTTGGCGTTCTCGTCACCCGTAATGGCCTTATCAATCGGCTTGTTGTAGATACTCCAGGCGTACAGGGAACCACTACAGAACTGGATGAGAACGGCCACAGGCAGGAGCACCCAACGGTTGAATGGGATGCCGCAGAACAGGTAGCGTTCGCGTTCGATCTGAGCCAGGCTGCGCTTATACGGGGAATCCCGATAATGCCACAGTACGAACTGCTTCAGGGGGTTGCCCCCGCGGCGGTACCACGGCCGCGAATCGGGCTGCGTGGCAGACGCGTTGGCTGAAGTCAATTTCTCTTCCATTCTGATGATGAGGACAAGACGGGAAACTGGATATCGGAACGAAGGGCCATGAACGAGGGTAGAGATAAAGGGGAAGGCGGAAGGTTGAGTTGGTTAGTCACTGCGAAGGCGGGGGGATGCAGTGGTTACTAAACGTCGGGTATTGCTTAGGGGGCCTGGCGGACCAAAAAAACAGGTACGTTTAAATGCCTAGAATAATAAAAGTGATGAAAAACGGAGATGAGTGGAATTTAAAAGGCTCCGGGGGATCACCGGCGCACGATGCAGAGGTTTATAGGGGAGAATGAAAGAGGATGCGACGATTATAATCAAACCGACTACAGTTAGAACGATGCTTGGTTGGGCGTACCAGGCCGGCCCTTGCGGCCACTCTCTTTAAATAGAATATGATCAGACCAACGGCTAGTGATGGCGCTCGCCTGAATCATCTCCAACTTAGAGAGTACTAAGCACTGACGGTAGCCCATCACAGTAAAGGGGTGAGGGGTTGGGAGAGAGGATACAATGAGGGCCGCCCAGGGGTCATCCGGGTGTAGGCAGAATAATAGAGGAGAGGAGAGGAGGAGGGGGAGGTAGCGACTAGAGTAGCAAACAAACTAGGATAATGGGCGCCAGAATGATTGGGCAAATATTGGAACAACAGAGACACTTGGTAGATCCCAGCAACCACCCAAGGTCATCGGCTGGGACAGTACATCGAGAGGACCTGCACACGCCTGCTGCACAGTATAGGGTCTCTGCGCATTTGGCACCTAGATCTCCACCGCGTGAAGGGAGGGGGAAAATAATGAAGAGGGAGTGCAGTCTAGCCAACATAACCGATCTTCCTTGGCGAAATGACCGGTCGGCAGATATTGTCAACTTACATCGGGGAAATCGAGTACCCACGTAGGAGGGCTCAATTAAAAGGGCAGAGCCTATTACAGAGCAAATGGATGCGAGTAATTATCGGCTTTCGGTCGACGACTCTTGATACTTCCTAGATCAGCGAAAAGGGAAATCAGGGTCAGGGGATTAAAAGACGGGGAAGTGTATGGAGCCATATGGGACGGTTAATTGGTCCATGGGGCGAGAAGGGGGGAACTAGGAGTTACAGCAGAGGTTCAAGCTCGCCCACTTCACCCGGCTAGGGTCTTACCCCTCACCTCTGGGCTGTAGTTCAGCGCATCCGACGGTGAGGGGTTGGGGAACGGTGCATATCAAGTGACCTGGTTTCGCCCGTCCAAGGATCCAGCCGATAGATAGTGCGCCCTAATCACAGGCCCCTTCAGCCCCAAACTAGGCGCTTGAGGGGTGTAGTTCCTGCACCATGCGTCAGCGGCGAGGGGGTAGACTCAGGGGAAGGGGTGCCAATAGGCGACAGCGTGGCGGGATTGACTTGGCACTTACGGGTTTGCCGGTGTCTAAAGTAGCGGTCGAATAATACGCCGGGCCAGGTCTGTGAGGTGGGGGAAGTTGAGAATATTCTGAGGGAGGTAGAACTGGATGAAGGTTTCGAAGAAAATCAAGTTAAAAAAAAAGTCGGCCGAGGCGTGGTAGATTTCGGGAGGGGGTAGCAATGGATAATAATGTTAATTTAAGGGCGATCTATATGTAATAACGGATGGCCGTGGGCAGCGTCGTTATACAGGCAAGGGCAAGTAAGCTAGGGTTCAGTACTGCTAGAATTTAAACAATAAGCGAGGATTATGAGGTAAAGCTAACGTTGAAGGAAGCCATCTAAAGTTAAACGATAAGCGCAAAGTGAAGCTATTACATGTCGGGAATATGCGTTGGTGGTCTTTGATGAAGAGGGAGGCAACCCGTACATAATCAAAGAGTTGCGGTCAGGGCACCTACTTGAACTTATATGTTGTCTATTTGGCGATCGGGGGCCGACACCGTAGCTGGCTAGCGTGGCCGCGGCAGGGTTACGTAGTGAACCGGATGGCGACGTACACTGTCGGGATCCAACTCCAGCGGTACCGATAGGACTGGGCCGGGTGACGGGTAACCGTTATTTTTGTTGGTCGGACACAGTCGGGTGAGGTGTCACGGAGCAGAGCCACGAAGGAGTAGTGTCGTAGACGAGGGTCGCAATTCGCGGCCGTCCAGAATCGGATCAGGAAGGGGGGGGTGTATGGTTGGTCCGGGCCAGGGAAGTCGGGATAACGTGGAACAAGGGAAGGGAACGGAAGCAGGGGGTGGGGGAGTAGGCGTGCGTCAGGGCATGGTTAGATGTCGGGGACGGAGGGGTGAGAGGTTCGAGTACCAGGGGCCGAGATGATTCCAGCGCCGGCGCAGTGTGGAGATATCGACAGGGAGATATCAGGAGGGTGAGCAGAGGACCTTGCATAAACCCCTCCCAATAAGGAATTTGGCGGTCTAGCAAACTCTTCCGGATATTATTTGCCACTGCGACCACGCCCACTCCGTCGCATCTAGAAAATATTGGGGCGCGGTCTAGAGCGACATAACACCGATGAGGAGGGTGGTGGCAGTAAGAGCGAAGGGTCCCTGCCTAGTAAAGTTCCCTCCAGGACACGGTGATTGAAGAGCTTGCCTAACTGAGTGGCCCGGAAGATAGCGCAGGTGGAAAGTCGTTTTTCTTTCTCAAACATTTCCTTCTCACCGACGTACCCTCCCTGCGGGCTTTGTAGTAGAGCTGATACTTACCACTGGGACGAAGGCTAAAGGAGAAGCTGCGGGTCCAGGAGGTCGCCGGGCGTGCAGACTGAGGGTGTGTCGCTGTGGGCGTGGGGCTGATAAGGAGGGTTGGTATGGTGTCCCTGGTAGAGGACGTTGTGACGGTCAGGAGTATCTGGGCAGTGGAGAGCGGCAAGTCGGTCAAAGGGTTGCCTTGTCAGGATGGAAGTGGAGGGAGGTGAGGGACCAGGTAGTCGTGCGGCTGGCACACTTTGCGGCCAGAGTCCGGGTGAGCGGTAAGACAAGAGCCTGAAGGGTGGACAGGACGCACTTGCGGTCAAGTTGACCCGGAGGGAAACGATTGTCCAAATTGTGTTGTTGAGCCGCAAGGTGGTCAAACTACATGTAGTAAATAGAGACTAGGTCAATCACTTTAGACAAATGTGGGGAAATAAAGGTGAGAAAATAAAAAGTACAGTGTTAATAGACGCATGGATGATTTTAATATGCCAGAGATTGGCATCTGCGCTCATCTTTATATATCCAGAGGTACTTTGAGCCTGAAGGCCAACGGGTCGACTTGAGATGCGCAAGTTGACCACCTGCGCACTGCAATTTGCTTAATCCGGCCACCCCACGCTCCCCCTGACTATTCGGCAGCCCACTTGGCAAGGTTACGTTTCACCATTGCCTAGCCAAGGTTTAACCGGCACCAAGCTGACCGAGGTCCGGGGTGATACCGTCGCCCGTTCCTTGTCTGGATTTCTATCACGAGGCCCATTTCCTTCAACCGGGTCAGCTGCTCAGAAAAAAAAACAACGCACTGGTCAACGTTCGTTAAGTAAGCGTCAACCCATCTCCCGAAAGCCGCTATTCGACTCCCTCCCCACCGACCCGTGCCCCTAGCTGACCCCTATCCCTTCACTGACCAACGTGCCCTCAATGAAAGGGTCAGGTCTCGCTCATTCACAACGCGAACTCTCGAGGGTTCGTCCTTGATAGATTGCAATGAACTCGGTGGCTTCAGCCTCTGCTCGATCATTGAGACTGGAGCGATTTCTGAATACGGACTGTGTCGGCGGACACGGTGGCCAAGGGGCCATGAGATTTCGTAAGGCGGGTAACGTGTGTATACGTACGAAAGAGGAGGGAAGGAGACCGCGATTGGGGAGCGATGTAGTCGCCAGATACCATTTAGAACGGATATACATTCCTTTTACTCGGTGGTTCGAGTTACCATGCCAGAAAGGAAGGGACTTGATCACACCGAGTGACCCCTCGCTTCTGCCTGCTCATGTCTATTAGGTTGCTGAAAGGCCATCAGTCCGCCCTTCCACTATAAACCCACCTCTCGGTTCAAGCTCTGGCGGGATACTGCACCGCCTTGCCGTGCATAAACTGCCCTGGGGAAGGTGATGCGTGTGAGGGGAGGGGGAAAGGGGGGGTAAGCGGCCGATGTCAGATGGAAGGATCCGTAGTGAATACAGCCGGCAACATCGATTTAGCTGAGGCGGCCCCGCCAGACCAAATGACACAATGACGCGCACATAGTGCCGTAGTCGGTAAATAGCCCTGGCTTAAATTACAATTTAGAACGTCTTGCGATCTATTCTATTCTGTGTTAACCGTATCGATACATCCGACTTGTGGATCGACAATGGAAGTGGCGTGGGTGGCGGCGGTTACCAGTTCTGAATCACTTGCATAGGGATTTGCAAACTTCGCAGCACGTATAGGCCATACACTGAAAGCGGATCAGACATTCTGATACCGTGCCATTACAGACCCAACTCAATGATAGAATGTGGCCAGGAAAGGGAGTCCGTGTCGGCACCGCCACGATTATGACGGGGTACCATTGTGCTAGGTGAGGAGGGCAATGAGTCGAGCGGAGGCAAGCGGTATGGTGATGAGGATAAGTGGTAGGGTAGTCCTCGACGCGTTCAAAGGTTCTCAAATACGCCACCATACGACACCTGATCACCCCCTTAAGCCACCTAGCCCATTGTGGCTTGCTGCTACAGAATAGTGATCAGATATAGTAGGCTGCATTGACCTTAATTTATGGAGGGTAGTCATCCCTATTCGCTTGTCGGTGACTATCGAGCCTACGTGTCCAACAACCTTGATGACATTGGCGTTCCCTAAAGATAATCAGTCGATGGATGAAGAATCTCCTGGTCAAACACCTAAATGACTGGGTTGTGTGTATCTATATGTTATCGAAACGCAATCGATGACCTCCAATTTGTAAACACGGCGGGTAATATGGGCATCAGAAATTTTCCCATCCCACCGCCTAGTATCAACTACCACGATACTGGCGTGGTCGGGATGGAAGCCAAAACAGTTGACACTCAACAGTGGTTCATCGTAATAAACCGGTTGCTTATCGAAAACTGCGCTGTGACCAACAAATGGACGATGGTACGCATGAACCAGGACTTAGACCCGTCCCCACTCCCCCTCCCAGATGCCTTGATCACGTTTCAGATGGCTGACATGATGCTGCCGGGCGATGCGAGGGGCGACGAGCGTGTGATTGATAAATGACTAGCGGATCGACTAGTTTGATTTCGAACTTGATCCGGCCGTTTAATCGAGTCTGAGGCGAACTCCTTTGACATGATTTATTATCATGCCAGCTCGGTTAGCCAGTTTGGTATTAAATCCTGCGGGTTGATAATAAAAAAGTATCGGCGGGGGGGGAAAGGAAAAGTGAGTATGTGCACGAGGGAAAGCAGTGATCGGTCGAGTAAAGGACCATGCCGCTGGCACCGTCCATGGCAAGCATGGTAAACTCTACTTCGTCCGTATTTGGATAGCCTTGACAAACCTCTATTGGAGCATCATATCTACCAAAGGTGAACCAGACGCCATATAACAAAGCTACGCCACCACTGCGGCCAGTACCGAATGTAACGCTTGGGCTCACAAACTCCCCAATCGTGTCGCACGGTTGCCAGTGCCTTATCCCAATCTCTTATTTCTGTTCTCCTGCAACCCTATTCGTCCGATGTGGGGGGATGGCCTGTGACAAACATATATCAGCAGGGTATGAGAAGGCGGCAGCCGCATCGTGGCGCTGCATTTGCAGCCTGCTCGTTGACGACATGTTGGCATCGGCGCGGGCCATTGCGGTGGGGTCACCATGAGAAAGAGAGAGAAGGAGGGGGTGTTCAAACCGGACAGACCGATATCTGATCCAATCCGACCGAGTCCGGCAAAACTGCCACCTTCGTCGTCGTTTCTTCTCAGCTTACTAGCCGAAGTCCCTAGAGCAAAATGTATTCGTTGCTAGGCCCCGCTCTCCACCAGGATCACGATCAGGACTGGAAAGGCCCTTGGCCCATATCTAATGGACCTCCGTTCGAAGGTGACTACCAGTTTAACCCCCATCCGACCCTCCAATTCACATTCCAGCAGGCCGACCGGATTTGACCAGGACAAGAAGCCCTCTGATAATCAGTGCTACGCCGAGTCATCCTACTTAGGCCACCCCTCAGACCCTCCCCTAGCCTTTTAATTGGTTCCTGGTTGACTGTCACCCTAGTGTGTCTCGTACACCACTCTGAACGCCACCCCCACGGCCCCGGTAACCACGGTGATTCACCAGCCCATTCGATGGTGGTGTCTTGGCTCGGAAATTCACCGGCATATCTACTCAGTGCACCTGGCCTTACATCTCTCGACCTTGGTTATGAGGGCTAAGGTTAATTCGATCTCATTCATCAAGTTCGGTCGAGCGAGGACCCTCAGTTGGGCCAAAAATGCCCCCCTGGGGCCCTACAAGGAGGCTATACTGATTGTAATCTCAAACCTAGCTAGTCCGTTTAGGCTTATGGAGTGCGTGCGTTAACTGGTGTGGATAACCGCCGCGTCAGTTTAGCCTAGACTCGCCAGTTACTTCTAATGAGGCTCAACCAACTTGCCATTACTATCTGTCAGCTTTGGAAACTCACAATGACCTCACAGGCTATTGGTCAACCCGTAGTTCGTTTATTTACCATTGATCAACCTTTGGACCTTGTTGCTGGCAATGGCAGCGATCAGGTCGTCGCAGCCTGGTTGGTACGATCCAAGTGCAAAAGCGGATTGAACAGTTGGGCGATCGGTGTAAGAGCAGGTTGAGGCGTACGTTGTCCCTCTCTCAGCCTTCATCATACACTTATATGTGAAATAGCGAGGCAGGCGGAGGGGAAGCCGTAGACCCAAGGGTTCTAGGACCCAAGCACAGCTCCACTCCGTGCACCCCAACGAAGTTACTTGAGGGGGGGGGATCTTACCTCCGATGTGGGTCTCCTTAACGTAAATGTTAGGGACGGTACGCTGGCCTGTCATTTTCTGTAGCAGGTTTTGCACTTCGGCGCCCTCGGCTGCGAAGGATGGGGCGGGGTAGTTTGGTCCGACAAGAAGAATAATTGAAGATCCACAATCGCGACCCCCAACAAAAAAAACAGGCAGGGTCAGCCCTGAGGTCTTTAGAAATTCGCCTCGCCATCTGCAAAGCAACAGTACTACTTGGCCGGTGAGACTGGTGGGTATGGCCGTGCTGTCAGACATCATTCTCCAGCTACTTACGCATTTTGTCCAGCTCCCAGACGGCGAACTCGGCGCCGACCTGCTTCAGAGCCTGCTTAGCGCGGACGCAGAACGGGCAGTAGCTCTTAGAGAACACCATGGCCTCGTTGGCCTTGATAGCCTCGAGGATTTTGGTACGAAGGGCCTGCGACATAATTCGAAATGGAGGGGTGGGTATTTAGGAGAGCTAAAGACCAACAAGCGCACGCTAGCTAGGGATGGAGGGGAGATGTGGCAATAAGAGGGAAGACGGTTGGAAAAGGGAAGGGATGCTAAAGAATTGGGGATTGTTGAAGACCATGGAATTCAGAACCGGCTGCCATCATCAGCGACCCAACCTCCTCGACCTATCATGTCCAATTTTGATGGTGACGTAGCTCCTATTGATAAGCTGGGGTCTCCTACTCTCTCTCACCGGCTAAACATAATCTACCGAGTACCTATTTAGGGAGAGGGAGATGGTCCACATGGTAGCTGTCGTCGGTTCTGCAGTGTGCAGGCGCGGGACCCGTAGTGGCCTGAGACAGGGTCGTTCCCGACCGAGATCAGCCAACCAGACGATCGAGCGACGGCTTCAGTGGCCTGGCCACCACGAAGCAAACCGCCACGATACAGTCGTATGAGGTCCTAAGTATAATAACTGGGGGAAGTTGTATACTCTATACGGGTTATTACAGAGCTTCGTCGAAATAGTGGGAAAACACGCAGTTTATTACAAGTCTGTAGGCCACTGGTGGTAGAGGAGAAGGTCGGCCGCCAGGGGCTGAGTGTCCAGTAAAGCATCAATCTTGGTTAGACTAGGAGCTGTTGGACCTTGCCGCTCTTGAGAGCAGCAATCAGGTCGTCGCAGCCGCCAATATGCTGGCCCTTGACGTAAATGTTAGGGACAGTCCGCTGGCCGTTCATCTTGGCCAGCTCGTCCTGGATCTCGATACCGTCATCGAGGGTGTCCAGGTCCCAGTAGGCGAACTCGATGTGGTTGGCCCTGAGTGCCTCCTTGGCCTTCTGACAGTAGGGGCAGGTCGACTTGGCGAACATCATGACGGTGTTCTTCTGGATGGCCTCGGTAATCTTGGCGTTAATAGAAGACATGGCGGTAGGCAAGCAGGTGCGGTGTGATGTGATACAGGCGATAGCTGATAGACGGGAGAATGAAGGAACAAAGGGAAGGGAAACTCCAAGATATGGATACGGCAGCTAATAATGAGACACCAGAGGAGGGAGCATTGATTAGCGATTGGGTAAGGCCCGCTTGCCGCTTATATAGGCCGCGGTGATAGCGGGGGGGGGAGGTTTCGGGCGTCCAACAGCCGCATACTCACGCGGCCGATTCGGCGACTACCTCATACATCAGTTACTTAGCTCCTGGGAGTCCCTCTCCACCAGCTACGCCATAGGTGGTAGGCTCCCTGCCAAGTATGGATGACAACAGTCAACCGTTACCCCGCATAGGGATTAGTCAGCCATCAGTCCGGGGGCTGAATATGGTGGCAAGGGGGGAGGCTAAAGTGGTTCCTAATAGTCATAATCCCCCACATCAGCGGGATGTCATCTCGTCACACAGCAGGTGAAACTAGTCGCGGGAAGTTTCACCAGAGCCCCGGACCCCGTCTCCAATGTATTGTACCGCTTGGCATACAATAGGGTAGGGTCTTGCTTAGGCACCCTCTCACATTCGTAACAGGCAGCATAAGCGTTGGCAATTGGCCCAGTAAACCCAGGCTTGTCTGTGATTTCGTGATATGGGTCCGAAGCGTGGACCCGTTGATTACCCCCCCCCTCCCACAGTCACGCAGCGTTAGGATTCAATCTTGTCATAATACGTGCCAAGCAGCTAACTGGGGGGTACACCTCCCCCCCTTTTAGTCGCGTATCAGCCTCTTGGACATGCCTGGGATATGGGCTACATGTCTAGGGCTCTGAGATATCTAGCAATGTACCCCCGATGGGGCAGATTTAGGCCCTCTTGACCATTTGAAGCGTGAAGGCAGAGTAACGAAAGCCGTGTCCGGTACTATATAGCTTTCTCTAGGACACTCTCAAATTCCACACCCTGTGTTATTTCTCCCCCCACCCTCGCAGCAACCAGTTTTCCCCACCCATAAGGCTGGCTAATAAGGGCGTTGGCTTTTCGCTTCCCACCCCACCTCCCCATGCTGTGGTTATGCGTTCATCTATCCCTTGGGCCTCTCTTCACGGAATCTACGAGAACAAACCATGGCAACCTCCTTGACGTTCGCTGACCTTCTGCTTTGGGGAGGGGGTTGTGGACCTGGTCAAGTGCTGTGCGTGTCTCCTCAGGCAACTAATTTTCATGTGTTTTTTTTTTTTCAGCCAGACCTTACCCATTCCGTCTGCCCCATACTACACTTAGGGCCGAGCAGGTCCTAGTCTATATGCCAGCCCCTTCTCTATTACTCGTACCTTTGTAATAACCCGTTGGCCGTCCCATTACTTTTACCTTTGTGAACGCCAGGTCTATAAACACTATACTTTGGGGCACGGTCCAATGGCCATACCTAGTTACCTTTATCCATCCCATACGCTACCCTCCCCGGCTCCACCAACCTCGCCTGCTTACACGGCCGCTTGTCGACTAGACTCTAATTAGCTACCCGCAACAGCGCTTTCAGTTTTACAGGACCCCAACGCTCCGGACTTTGTCTACGTCCGTCACCAATTGCATTCCACCGCCATGTTTGGGTGTATTATTGCCGGCCGCTTAGTAAGTGTTTAGCCTCTGCTCGGACCGGTCCGGCCCGTGTCTCTAAGGGACCGCTCTGGTTCCCGCACCAGTACATAGCCTGGCCGGCGTCTCCCACCCTCCTCCCCTCTATCCCCCAGCCTTCCTCTTTCTGCTACTCGAGTCTCCCCCTTCCTAACGCCCTTACCTACATTATATACTCATTATCCCCGCCTCCCCGCCGCGTTGTCCTTAACCCGCACAACCAGGTGCAGACAAACCTGCAGCAGGTCGATGTGAACAAGTATGTGTTTGAGTTGGTCGACCCAGCAACCATTAACCATATTGTCGTATTCCTACTCGGCACTATCCCATTCGAGGCCGGGTATGCCGCCACCGTGCACTTCCAATGGCCCGAGACACAGCAGTGGCAGATGCTCGGTATACTTTCCAACAACAAATCCAGTGCCGTTTTCCGCCTCCGCAGTGGCTCCTGCTCTGCCGTAAACGGATATGCCGGCGCCTCCATGGTGGACACGAATGGTACTATTGCCAACGGCGCCGGCAGCGGAACCAGCCGTCCGGCTATTCTGGGCATCTCGATTGAACCCATCCAGTCCGTCGAGGCCCAGTATGCCCAGATGCAACAGGGCAAAGCTGCCGTTCCAGGGTCTCTCTCATCAAACGGTTCGAGCCCCACCGCCTCGGCCACTACCGCCCTCGTTGCCAAATCGTCGACTCTCCCTTCCTCGTTAGCCACCACCCAGCTCACTCCGGCCACCCTACAGCAGTTTTTGGTCCCCGTGGTCCAGAAGGTCATGACCAATCTCTATAATTTTGTCACGTCGTTCAGCACCGATCGGACCTCCAACGTATCGGCGGCAACACAGGGAAGCCAGCTACCCTTTGGTACGGCCGGAGTGTCGGACTTTTCGACCACCGCCACTGCCGCCGGTTCGTTCGGAATGCCGGCGATGACGGCCTCCGGAGGTGGTGGCAGTGGGAGCTGGGCCACCAATAGCGGCACTCAGGGCCCGGCGATCCCTTTAAAGGCGTTCGAGGAGTGGTATCATACCTTCGAGCGGAAGGTACGGCTCGACCCAGAGTTTTTGCTCAGGCCATCCAACGCCTGAGCTCGCACGTACCTGCCGCTCCGGAGAAGAAAGCGAGTGTTTCATGTATACGTGTGTGGACGCTGGCGGTTCAATAAGGCTGGCATCTGTCCGCTTATCCCTCTTTAGCCCCCCCCCGTTATCACACACCTGCACCCTCCTTTTTTTGCTTCGTGATGCTGGCACCTGCCTTTTATACCTTCCACCTCCTTGTAAATCACCCAAATCTTTACCACTACCCCCCAATCTGTGGTCCATAATGTTCGCTACAAATCACTACCGATGGACCGAAAACGCTAATTTTTACCAAGCTAGATGTCCCCAGTTTTCTAGCAACGAGCAGTGTCTGGACTCGCTCAAAATGCCTGAATTTATTATTAAGTTTACCTGACCCCCCCTTGCTTAACAAACTGCAGATTCTGATAAAAACACAGGGGGAGTCCGTGGATAATCATTTTACTGTACTTTATAGTCTCAACCAACAACCCTGCGAGTGGGACGATAAGCCAACTCGTGTGGTGGGCAGCTAATGAGATTGGATATAAAATTGGCGTGATAAGTAGTTTCGCGTAAAGGGCTATAGGACGTGCTAGAAAGAAGGAGGTGAATCATGACGGCAGAGGAAGAATGGCAGAGGGGAGGACGCACACGAGGAATGGGGTCGATAGTCCAATTAATTAAAGCAAAAGTGAGAGGGGGGAGCGGCGGGCCGGAATACGGGATCAATTCCAAGGACGGTCAGAGTATTAACATGCGGAGGGAGATACCGGGTAGCGGAAGCAAAAATATAGGTTCGTCACATTTAGCGCTACAAGTGAGAGAGAGAGAGGGCAAGAAAGGAAGAGTTCTTGAAACAGGTGACGAGGGGAAACCGAGAGGCAACAGATGGATTAATGGTCACGTAGCTCTAACGACGTAGGAAGTTCCGGTTGAGCAAGTTCAGCAGGCGACCAACGTTGAGCTGGACGTATTCGAGATCGAGCAGCTGGACGTTATCTTGCTGCTTCTCGAGCAGGTCATCGAGGGTGAGGTTCATTTCCAGGATGGGGCTCTCGCGGCCCTTGAAGAAAAGGAGGATGACAAACGACCCCGGGTGCGGTGAGATGATCTGAAAGTAAATGTTTGCCTTGCGGGCGTCAGGCACGTTACTCTCGGCGATAACGCCCTCCTTCTCCAGGAGTAGGTGGGTAAACTTGAAACTAGGGGGTGGAGCTGGCTTCTTGACTTGCTGGCGCGCCTTGTGGGTCGAGGACTGCTGGAGCGCTACGTTACCGGCCCCGGCGCTGTCCCCCGTCGTCGCCTGGCTCCGCACATTCTGGAGGTACGCCTTGTACGATTCAAGCTGCGAGTGCATATACTGGTTGTGGTCGCCGATCGTCTTGTACACTGCCTCGAGTGACCCAATCTCGGCGTACACCGTGTCCCGGATGTTGCCCAGGTGCACCAGCTCCTGCCCGAGCTCCTCCAGCATCAGCTGGTACCGGTCACGTCGGTCCACCACCCCGGCTTCGGTGAGTTCGCGCAGCATCTCCCGAACCTTGATACCCTTGCGCACCAGCACCGGGTCGTTTGACGTGGCCGCCGCGTCGGCGATTCCGTCCAGATCGAGGCGCCCGGCCTGCCCAATAATGTATCCGGACTCGCCGCTGTGGTGCCCGTGCCGCACGAAATCCAGGTTCATCCCGGGGAAGTGCGCCATGGAGCGGATGAGCTGGATGAAGAGGGCCTTGGTCTCCATAAATAAAATGTCGTTCTGCGTCACCGAGCTCTCACCGCTAAGCGCGGTCAGGTCTACGTTGATGGGCGCCTCCCACCGGCTGAACAGGGGCAGCTCCAGGGTGTGGTTCTCGGACCGCGGGAGCGCGGCGGGCGGGGGTCCAAGCTCGTCCAGGCAGATGCGGAGGTGAGCGTCTTTGCTGGGAGCCAGCACGTCCATGTGCTGCACCAGGAGGGCGTGCGTGTTGTACATTTCGTTGAGCGTAATGTTGAGCGACAGGTCCTTCTTGGTCAGTGCCATGTATTGATCCATCTCGAGGGACTCGTAAAAGTCGCCCACCTCGCACAGGTCACTAAAGAACTTGTTGATGCGCTCGTGGTTGCGCTCTAGGAACGGGTTGAGCAGCATCATGTAGGGCTCCTTGGAGAAGGTGGCCTTGTTGGCCAGGTTCTGCAGTAACTTGGCCACCAGAGTGAGGGTGCGGCGTGGGTTCTTGGTGGGGGATTGCTCAACCAACATGTAGGCCTGCGGGGTCACGATTGACGGATTGAGGAAGCGTAGGAAGAAAAAGCCGCCGATGAGGGAGGAGATATTGAACTCCTGCCAGTTGGGGTACCGCCGCTTGGTCAGGGAGCGGATCTGCTTGCAAATCCAGCGGATCCCATAGGGCACTTGGTCGATCTGGTCAAAAATAACGAACAGGAACCGGTCGGCGATGTCCATGAGCTGGATGGCGCGGGGCTGGACAATGGCCTGGACCTGCGGGTGCTGCATGGCGGCCTCCATGGTGATGCCACGCGGATACGTCTCGTCCGGGTCCAGACCTTGCTTCTCGAGGTCCTGGCGTAGGTCGTCGTAGACTTTGAGTGGGTTGATTTCGAGGTTGAGGTCGCCCTGGGTGAGCACGGCGTTGATCTCGTGGGAGATGACCTTTTTGAGGTAAGCCTGACCGGGCCCGCGCCGTGTGTAGGTGGTCATCATGCGCGACACTGGGGTATTGGCGCGTAGCAGGCTACCCGACTCGGTGGCGGACTCGAACTGGGCCGAGAGGACAAGCTGGAACATGGTCAGCAGTAGGTGCTCCTCGCGGGACTCGTACTGATTACCAAAGATGGTGAACATGACAGTCTGGAGTAGCGTATCAATCTCGCTGAGGGTGACCAGGCGGGTCAGGGCGGCGATGTGCTTGGGTTCGGATTGGAGCAGGAAGAAGAGGTTCCCGTAGAGTTGCGTGCGGCGTTCCTCGGGGAACACGTAGTCTTCGGACACGGTATCATCGAGGGCCGAGTTGATTTCTTTCATATCCTCTAGGGCCATGCGATTCTGGATAAGTAAAGCGATCCGAGCGTCCAGGAAGCGGACATCCTTCTCTAGCAGAAAATTCTTTTTGGACTGCACCGATATTTTGTTTTTCAGCTCACGGAGCCGCCGCTGGGCTGGGGTAAGGTACCATTAGAGGGTTGGTTTAGAAAAAGATAGAGAGAGGGGGAGGGGTAGCGGATGATGAGTTATGGAGAAAGAGGGTGGAGACGATAACAGGCCATACGGGTAGGCGGGGTCGGGCGGGCCCGTAAGGGGGGCGATGTGCACGCTCATCTTGGTCCCAGGATGGGTATAGAAGCATGATGAGCATAGCGCCATCTCTGTTGCAGCCAGTGGACATCTGCTGGGTCGCTTGACTTACCTTTGGAGAGGTCATCCTCAACTTCGACGTCCTGTTCGGCGACCATGGAGTAGAGGGCATTGACGGAGTAACGTTTACTGCGGCGGCCCTCGTTGCTGGGAAGGTAGCTCCCGCGGCCGGAGGGATCTAGAGGTAGGCCCTGGGCGGCGGCCATCGTTGCAGCGCGGGCCATGTTGGTATTGTTGGATGAATAGATGCGGTTGACCCGTTGGGCCATGTGGGCAAAGACGAGACAAGAGTGAGAGGAGTGGGAGCAGCAGCCCAGTGCTGAAGGGGAGGGGCAGGCGGGTTGGTGCACGCGTCCGTCTGGGAGGGGGGGCCGGTGTAAGGGGAAGGGGTACAGCCGTGCGAAAGCAAGGTGCGGCAGGGTGGACCTAGGCGGGACGGTGGTGCAACCGGGATACAATAGTAGGAAAAATAATAATATTAGAAACAGAGACGTATACACACAGAGAACACGGGGTAAGGGCTCACATGGACACAGGGGGCTGGTAGAGTGAGAAAAGGCGATAGAGGGAGAGAGATTGGGCAGCGGAAAACAGGCCGGTCACCAACGCTGAAGTAGTTGGGAGCCAAGTGAGGGGCAAATGGCAGTATGGCTCAGGAGCAAGAGAGCGACAAAAAAGGTATTGAAAATTAGCGGCAGTTGGGGAGCTGGATGCCGGTATCCGTTCGGTTGGCGGGGTTCAGGCGGGGAGTATGGGATGCGGGAAGGTCGGCCGGGTGGAAAGTCAAGCAAACGATTAAAATATGTACGCAAAAGGCGGTCGAGTGCGGGTACAAAGGACGTGTGACGGTCGAGTGGCTAAATAGTCCGCGTTAATATATGGTTAACAGGGCGGTGCCGGATTATCCGTTCGTTAATGTGCGGACGATGGAGGTTCCTTGTGGGGAGGGGGTGGCTGGGTCCCAGCAATCTGCACGCTTGGTGGTGGTAGAGGGGAGGGGTCGGGTGTCAAGTTGAGGTGCGGAGTGGGAAGTTCGCAGGTGATGAACCAATCAGGGGCGAGGCAAGGACAGCAACAATAGGTGCACGGCGCAAGGGATCGTAGGTCGGGTGATGAAAAAAATGCAGCTGCGCTGTGGTTTCCAGTACCCAGGGCCAGTTATCAGGGGAAGTTTTGGGAGCGCCAAAGTTCCAGGCGGCGAACAGGCTGGCAAAGGCCTATAGATGCGGGGAAAATCAGGTCAACCGAGGGGTGAGAAAAGAAAAAGGGGTGAATGGGTTGGGCGTGAGCAAGAATAGCGTGGCGGGCTGGCAGCGGCCGGGCGAGCGTGGCTCAAAATAAAATAAAAAAAGGATTAATGACGAAGGTTTCGGCGGGGTGATAATACCAGAGTGCCCAGGGGACCAGGAGGTGTCGATAAGGAGAACGGGTGTTGCCCGAGCCAGGCGGTCAAGATGACCAGGGTGGTAGGTAGCTGATATGAATGCTGCAGGGTGCAGTAGCAACCCAGAGCTCGGGATGTCGCGCCGACAGGCAGGCTGGGAGAGATAGATGGTCTAGGAAATTGCGTAGAGATGGGTCATCTGGTGAACGTGTCGTCGTGGATGGACATTGACGGGGCCATGGGATTCACAGCTATAGGGTGCAGGGGTAAAGGACTAGGAGCGCTGGACACCAGCCAGATGACAAGCTGAAAAGGCTTTGGGGATATTGGGGAGTGGGCGAGTGTGCGGCGGAAGCGACCCGGGGTTTAGTTCCTGGTAACCCAGGCGATGACTTCCAGCATTGAAGCCACCACAGATAGATAGGGAGCGGCATATATCCGCACTCAGTCTTTTACGTGATGGGTGCTAACTCAGACCCAGCATTTACCCACCGTTTCCCGTGAGAGCTGATCCAGAGACGGGGTTGGCCAGGAATCCAAGCGGAGGGCCCGGATGCGCACGTGGCCAGCAGCAGACCTGGGCGGGAATACTGGCAGAGAGTTGAGCCCTAAAGCCGCGAAGCCACTTCCCCGACCTGGCGGCAGGACGCGGACATCACCAGCTGTGCATGATGTGGGCTGATTGCCTTGCACGCTACAACTGTGCCTTACAACCCACTGGCAATCAAGTCCCCTCTCCAGTCCATAGGTGGTATGCGTCAGTGGCCAAATAGGCCTGTGGCGGGGCCCACGCACGTCGATTGGCGATAGTGCGATGTTGGAGGCCAGCAGTAATGCTAGATGGCCCCGGACCGTGAATGGTTGCTCCGTAGCGAGCACGTCCTTCACAACAATGCCGATTATCCACCGATACAACAGTGGTCGATTGCAATTACAGCTAGTTTGATA
The DNA here is from genome assembly GCA_027575765.1 of Tieghemiomyces parasiticus. Lineage (NCBI taxonomy): Eukaryota > Fungi > Kickxellomycota > Dimargaritomycetes > Dimargaritales > Dimargaritaceae > Tieghemiomyces > Tieghemiomyces parasiticus. The sequence continues at coordinate 22,597 of JANBPT010000329.1, read as the reverse complement.
ACACTGTTAGTATAATGCTGACGGGCGAAATCCATATGTGCACAGGTCCATTGGGGCATTTTTTTTTAAAAAAACCTTGGTGGCGAATTGGGCCTTTGCGCCTGGCTGGACACCCCGTACAACGTTACCCGGTGTCGTCCAATGTACCTCCTGGGAGCATGGCTGGCCAATCCACGATGGCTAGCCCCCACTTGACGCCGAGCGGCTGCGGGTTGGTGCACGTCAGCGCCTATGGTCCGGTTGGACAGAGGCAGGCGTGTAAAGGACTTTCTCCGCTCTTCCTTGTGGACCACCGCCGACCGGGAATTCTGGGCAGCCAGGGTCCTCCTTCGTTGCGGCGGAAAGCGGGACGGTGCCTCGGGCGCTAGAGAAAAGGGCCCGTACGCAAGACGGATGGTCGGGCGGGCCGGGGCCCTCCCCCTCCTTATATAAAACCCACCAGCGGCTCCATTGATGACCCAGTCTGGCCTCTTCGCTTGATAAAACACTTACTTCCTCGCGTTCCTTTGGTTGAAATTGACCCCTCTCTACTATACTTCCTCTCTTGCCCACCATCTACCAACACAAGTCCACCGGTCAAGATGCAGCTGGTCTACTATTTTAGCCTCGGAATTGTCATGGTGCTCGCCCCCGCTCTCAGCGCGACGTCACTCACCCCCCGCTTCGACCCCTTGGTATTCCTAACAAAGCTGCGTATGGACACCCTTTCCATCGACGAGAATTTGAACCTGGGCGACTTTAAAGAAGTCAACAAGATTTGCAAAGGTTACCAAGTCCAGGACCTCCTTCTCAAAGCTGAGTTCATGAAAAAAACCAATGTCGACCTGACGCCAGCGTTTATGGTTCCCTACCTCCGCTGCAACGCACCGCACCCCCTTTTGGTAAGTCAGTTATATCAGCTTGTGAATTGGTCATTTTGCCAGTTGATTAAATGGTTGACTTTCACCTTTACTAACCGTTCCCTTTAAATTTTCTGATCGGTCACGTTATTATTTATTTTAGACTGACATGGCCAATGAAATTATGGCCAAAGACACGCAACCAGACGTACAGGAGGCACTGATTGCCCAAGCGGAGTATAGCCAGCACCAAGAATATCAACTCGGTCAAATCCCAAGCCCCACTGACAAGGTGGATGAGATTGGGTACTTCAAATCTTTCAAGGAGCGCCTTCTTTCAGTCAAGCCTAGCTACTAAGAAATGTCTAATCGATGACTTGACCGGCTGTCTGAAATGTCTAGCTGCTTAGGGTCCTCCCGACGCGGCATGTCGTTAATCTAGATGATGCCTACAGTTCCGTAGATGGACGCTAGACGCACATTGGCGGTTAGCGGAGTCATTCCTTTCCAAGGGACGGGCACGTAACCTCAGGTTGAACATGACACGTAGAGGACAGGGACCTCTGAATAGCAATGCTCACTGAATAAACTTTGCAACACAGACCAGAGCACTTATACTCAACGTAGAGGCAAGATGGGGCCTCTACCTGCCAAACGTAACCGTCCGGGTCTATTCGTCTCGTCGTCATGCTTTAAATAATTACTGTCTCGCACGTATCATTAAATGTTTCTGACGACTATCCCTTTGTATGCTCACCAGCCATACGGTTTTACCTGATTAGGAATGCTGTTTCCATACCGATAGCGCCCAGATGCGCCGTCCGTCGCTCTGTAAACGAGAGGTGCGAGGAGAACTCGCCCACCAGGAGCCCTATGTCCATCTGCAACGGGCTTAACGCTGCTGATGTCAATGAAGGCCGGGAGGCGTTGACGTTCGCTGGAGCTTTACAGGTGTTCTCCGTTGAAAACCTAAACCCGCCGGTGCACTAATTCGATGATTCACGAAAGGGCGAAGTTTTACTTCCCCTTTCGTGATACCACCTCAAGCTAGGGGAGGAGGAAGCCTAGATGAGATATTATTTTTCATCCATCCGCCCCCCCTGGCCGCTTTGGTATGACAAAGATACCGGGGTCCCGGCCGTGCCAGTGAAGCGCAGTATCCATCATCGCACCTCCGCGCCCCCATCGTCTTCCAGTGGCAGTATGTTTTATTTTTTTGGCGCCCTGCTTCGCACACAATTGAATGTGCCGTATGGAGTAGGAATCAGTAGGAGGATTCATGGCTGATAATGTGGCCTGGCGATAGCGGACCAATATAGTTCACAGCCACGCCGTTATACCGACAATACCTATATCCACCGCGGTTGAGCGAATTCCTAACCTTCGTACATATGGGTGTCACAAAATCTTTTGCAAATTTTAAGCTGGAGGTCTCAGATTGCAGTGTATCAAATAAAATCTAGGAGAGTCAACGATGGCAAATCGATTGGTATAAACCACTCCAGGATTGCATCATTTTTAACTTCACGCCTTGCCCTTTTAACCATCCATCATGTCTACTGTTCAAACCCCCTGCGGTAGGCGTAAGTCGTACTAAACTGCTGAACAAGCTTTTAAAGCTTCGAACGGGGGTTGGGGATCGTTATTTTGGATGTTAACTGTCGTTTATTTAGTGGCGACTGTTAGGTCTTTTATACTTGAATGATGGTCAGCATCAATCAAGTAACTAGCCAGCCTGGACTAGGGGAATCCAGGACGACAGGCCATGGCGGGACCGGGCGCCGGCATGAATAGAAGGGCGGCTAGGTAGCCACCAGGGCAAGGGTAGAGAAAAGAGAAGGTCCTAGAAGCATAGGAGGCGGCGGCGCCTGGGATGGAAGCGATGTTTAAAGACCAGAAAGATTGAACGCCTATCGGAAAGGATAGATGGAAAGTGGGTAAAGAAAGGGAGGATAATAGATAAGGATAAAAGCGTGAAGCCTGGATAATGCAGACTACCAAATAGGTAGGCCATCATTAATCAGGATCAAGCATTGGGGCATGGGGTGCGCGGAGGCGTGGATGCGGCATCAATCAATGGTCCAATCGGATGAACATTGGGAAGGTATTTCAATCTACCATAGCAAAGATCACCATTGGTTAGATGTATCCCTTGGGTAGGATGGTTCCCAATCGGTGATGAAATTAAATAAAGCGTATAAAAAGTAATTGATCGTCAAGGAACTACCGTCTCTATTGGTCTGTTTCTGGTTGAAGCTGCTGCCCAACGCTGCGACTTGACACCTTCCACCGGCTTGCTAGTAGAATGACTAAGATAGCGCTGTAACTAGGTCTAATGGGGTAGCCCTTAGTCGCTAGTTTAGGCGACCACTTTCCATTATAGACATGCACACCCTGAAGAATTTGTTATCTGTAGACCGCGGGGGTAGCTAAAGCTGAACAGACACGAGCCGTGTTCGCTCTATGTTATTTAATTTTCGGCGTTATCAAAGCGGAAGCCACATTAGGGAACGCACTGCCACCAAGGGCCTAGTGCCATTAACCGATATGGTGGGTTTATAGGTATATTATATTACCAGAGGAATTGGTATTTGTGACCTTAAGGTCCACCAGAAACTGCCGCTTGGGAAGGCTTCTTGGCGGCGCCGTGCGCATGGTCGATACGCCACCGTGGTGGCCGATTGGAAGAGAAAGAGTGTAACCAATCTAGCGAAACATGACCTTTGGATGAGTCTCTTCCGAAAGTTTGCTCGTACTACAGTGTTCAGGATCGCGCCTAATAACATAGGAGAGCGCCCCTAATTCTCCTCTGCTATGTCTCTTGTGTAGCCCCTATATACTACCCTTTGATAGTCTCTTTGCCCTTAATCACGGATATTTACTCCACTTGTTGACTTTAACAAGTATGCATTGAAATGTAGTCCTCACCCAATGTCCACAATTGGACGCAACCTCCTAGCGATTTTAAATCAGAGTGGTATTGAGCGTCCTAAACTTGCATGTAGACGAGTCAGTCCAAACTGTGTTTAAAAGTCATGCTTGGTAAAGGTCCACAAACGAGCAAAGTGCTGTAGCAAAGGCCAAACCTGGCTGGCGAGCCAAGCTTGGCACGGGTGGGAGAGTGATTACTCCGCCAGGTGTAAGTGGCCTGGAAGAGCCCAATCAACGAATGGTTAAAAGGTGCCCCGGTCCCTGACTGTTCCTAGCGCGCACTCTTCACAGCCGCCAATTCGTTAGCCAGCCGGCCTTACAACGTTTCGCAGTGTGATGAGCCAGTACACTACTTCCTCGAACGGTGCAGCCTGCGGGCAAACAGGTTCCCATGACAGGCCTATATTTAGTAAACATCACAGCATTGCCGGTACGTTTGCGGCTCTGTGTCCAGTTCCTTAGTGGGAATGTCGGGTTAGGGCATATCGGTCCAAACGTTTCATGGAGATTAGATCACCAGGAAGGGGGTAGGGCTTCCTGCCATGGCATTGACGCTCGTCATCCGGTTCTGCTCGGCATTCCCCTCCCCAAGCAATGGTCGGGTTTGCGTTCCACGCCCTATCGTTACCAAACTGGGCCCGGCCTAATGGGGTGAACAATGGTTTGGTCATGGTGACTGCTCTCCCGACCGCACACCCCTTTCCTGCCTCTTATTTACGTTTTTCGTGACGTTCCCACGCGTCACCTATATTTGGATACACGGGGCCGTACTCCGCGCCGCCAATACCTCTCCACGACCTTGATACGCGGTCAGCAATCAGGCGCTTCCTCCCCTGGGAGTGTCGAAAGTGAAGTTACCATTTTCCTTGTTCTGACTTTCCTGACTCATCCGCCAAATCTAACCTTGCGACGCTGGTATCCATCATGGTAGAATCCATGGGTGCGACCCACCACCATCCTAATGGAAACCTTCGTCTTGAAGGCTGGCCGATAAGTTCTTATTGAGCGAAGCCACCACAGTCTGCTGACTCAATTAGAGCATGGTGCGTCAGGTGAGGAACAGATTCTTCTTGTTCTTCAAACATGGACATCAGTGAGCCCTGCCCACGAGCGAATTGAGTGCCAGCCACTCAATCTAAAAATATGGCTGTTGGGGAAGGGGAACAAGGGATGTGACCGAAGAAAGGTAGAAACACTTCCAGGTCGGCCTCCGCCCCAAGTCAAGTAAGGGTGGTTCCCACCTTTACCTTGCAAAATAATAAAGCAAGACGCCGTGGCCAGTCCATGTGATGGGAAGGCGACGAAACGGTGGTGCCAGTGACCGAGATCATACGGGTCTAATTTTAGAGTGGGATTCCTAGGTAGCTTACCGAACCCCAATCAATCATTTCGCGAGGCTGGGTAGAATGAATTGATGAACCGAATAGATGAGATATTGAATCATCGGACTTATGTTAATTTTGGGTACGAGTCAACAGAGTTGCTGTCCTCGCCCTTTCGCTGACCCATTTAAAGAACAGTTTTTTTTTCTTTTCCCGACCTGTCCACCTACATGCCAATAGCTTAGCTCAATATTTACCAATTTTGGTACTATAAGCTGTGGTTTCTTTCGTATTAGGCTTATACGATAACAATATTCTCACACCAACCCGCAGCTGCATGATACTGGCTGACAGTGTCAGGGCCTAATTTTGGACTAGCAGGCTGCTGATCATGCCTATGTGTGTGCATGCCCAATCGAGTGACCACATAAGCCAGTACCTAGTGGCTTAATACCAACTCTTAACCATCGTCGCCATGGTGCCGATCCTGTAGGTCGGGACATGAATGGAGCTTTACCGGCTCACTTGCATCTCCGCGGTTCACAAATTGAACATCTGGATTGATGGCAGTCAGCCTCGCAAAGTGGTTGTGAGGATTATACCATACGGACTCACGCGCGGAAACCAATGAGTATCCGAAACCATCAATTCCCAAGTACCTTTTTTAAATCGTAATTTGGCGCGGCTAAAGTTAACGTGATGGGGCTCTGAAATTGACCTGCTGGACCCCCATTTCGACCCTCCCCCCCATCGCCGTTATCCAGCGGTTGCGGACTCCCAACAAAATTGGTGGGTGAGAAGTGGGGGAAGGGTCTCACCTGGCCCTGGTTGTTTACTTGCGGTTTTCCAAAATTTCATTGTCAGCGCCTGAAATTAGTCGTTGGCGGTGGCTACATCGAAACGAAGGAGAGGGATAGCGGGAATTCTATTCTTAGTCGGCGTGGGACCAGTGAACGTGTTGATTAAGGCGGAGTTGAATTCGGGCCGGTGGAGCCGGACGAGTCCTATTGTGGGGGAAGGAAGGAAGAAGGCACAAAACAGGTGGATAGACATGTACAGACGAGGGTACTGAACGGCGGACGTTGGGTAGCGGTAGAGCCCGGACAGGTCCGTCGCGGGTATCGGCATTGGGGGCGAAGCGGAGGCGGGGGGTGGTCGCGATAACAATCTAGCACGTGACGGCATTCTTTGCCCAGGGAATTCCCTGACGATCCAAGTATATAAGGGTCACCACGGCCCACCGTTCAACCACCATCAAATCACACCACTTTCCCCTCCAACAGCTCCCAACTTAAGCCATCTAATCCTGTTCAGCGTCCCGATCCGGCCCCTTGTGATCATTAATTCTCCAACTCCTAATCCTTCCCCTTCATCCAGCTTCCCTCTTAACCTCGTATTCTAACCATGATGCGGTACACCATCGTTGGGTCCCTGGCCCTCCTCCTGCTGGCCATCCCCGTGGCACGCACCGCGACGGACGGTCACCAGAAACGTAAGTGGACTTGTCCGCAGCTATCTCACTCCTCTCATTCGGCCGTCTTTTGGGCTTTGATTAGACAGCCATCTCGCTCTTAGAGTCATTAGGCTGCTCGCTATTGAATTTGAGGCAGAGCTGTCAGCTACGCTACATGCGATAACACATACTAACCGATAAATCTTATCCCTCTTCTCCATGCATTTTACCCGCCTACCGTGGTAACCAGGCCTCTCGCTCCCTGTGGTCTCGACCGACGGCTCATGCGGTTCGGGTATCATCTGCCCGGGCAACAATTGCTGCAGCAAGTGGGGCTACTGTGGTACAGGCGCAGCCTTCTGTGGTGCCGGTTGTCAGAACGGTCCGTGCACCGGTGGAAGCGGTGGTAACAGCAGCAGCGGCGGCGGCGGTTCGTCGACCGTTAATCCCACAGGCCCTACCCAGACTTCGACCGACGGTTCCTGCGGTCCCAACATGGGCTGTCCGGCCGGTAACTGCTGCTCGAAGTTCGGTTTCTGCGGCACCGGGGCGGCCTTCTGCGGCGCCGGCTGCCAGAACGGTCCGTGCACTGGCGGAAGCGGTGGTAACAGCAGCAGCGGCGGCGGCGGCGGTTCGTCGACCGTTAATCCCACCGGCCCTACCCAGACCTCGACCGACGGTTCCTGCGGTCCCAACATGGGCTGTCCGGCCGGTAACTGCTGCTCGAAGTTCGGTTTCTGCGGCACCGGGGCGGCCTTCTGCGGCGCCGGTTGTCAGAACGGTCCGTGCACCGGTGGAAGCGGTGGTAACAGCAGCAGCAGCGGCGGTGGCGGTCCCAGTAGCAGCAGCAGCGGTGGCGGTCCCAGCAGCAGCAGCAGCAGTGGCGGCGGTCCCAGCAGTAGCAGCAGCGGTGGCGGTCCCAGCAGCAGCAGCGGTGGTGGTGGTAGCTCGTCCACTTCCAACCCCGACGGCCCCTTTCCGACCTCGACCAACGGTACTTGCGGCCCGAAGCTGGTCTGCCCGACGGGTTTGTGCTGCAGCAAATGGGGCTGGTGCACTATCATTCGGGCCCTCTGTTAACTGAATCGCGGAGACTTCCTTGCCCTTGATCCCGGCACCTTATAATGCTGTCAGGTTTGCTCCCCCACCTTACCTGTTACTCGCGCGTTATCCTTCCTCCTCTCCTTTTTTTTCCGACCCATGCCCTTGGTATCCATGTGTACTATGTGGTATGCGCACGGTATCCTGTTATTCACAGTTTTCTTTGATTTTTTGTTGTTAACCTTCACCTACCCCGCTCCCCTTTTACCACTCGCGCTATATAGCTGAGCCGAGTGGCCGTCTCCCGGCTTACCATGCGGTAGCTTTGCTTCACCTCCCTGGTGATCACTACTCTACCACGGCCGGCGACTTGTTTTTTCCTTCCTAATTGGTAATATAACCCTACAAAAACCCAATATCTTGGATAATGCTAACCGAGCGGGGGTTCCATGAGTCCTTAAGACAACTGTCTAGTTTTGCAAAGTGGCGCCGTGTTTGGAAACACCCGCACTAATGACAATACTCATCTCACCAGTGGTAGCTTAAAAGTGACAGGGTCATTCGCATTTTGATGTTTATGCTTCACCGAATCTGCTGCGGCGATACCATTTTACTAATGCCACTTTTAATGATGGCGGGGTGCCGAATATGGAAGGGGTAGCGGCGGTGATTCGATCCTCCAATTGGCTTACAACCCCTTACACTGGCTGGATGGCCTTGTCGTCCCTTGTATCATTGAGGTGAGGAACTGCGACAGCGACTCCTCGCCTTCTTTTCATCATTGAGAGCTCTACGGCCACTACGAATCACTGATCTATCTACACAGGTGAAGCGACCTTATTCTACAGGGGAACCACCTCTCGCTTCCTTGATTGTACTTGACGTTTGGCATAAATGTATTCGTATTCTCTCCTGTTTGTATTTTTTCTTTACATACACACGCACATACACTTTCTCTCTCTCTATATATATATATCGTGTGAACGCTTGTTTGCTCAATTTTGCACCTACTCACTCCTCCCGCAACCATGTCACTCACTTTACCATGGTGTTCACGTTCAATAGGATTCCTGACTTGACCAGCAGGCGTGTGCTCCTGATTAGTGGAACCCACGGGCTTTATATGGCCACCTGCATCGAGCTGGCCCGGCGAAACGTCCACCTCTTCCTGTCGGTCCGCACAGATGCGAGTAGTACAGCTGCCGTGCAACATATCCAGGACGAGACCAGCAACTTCAAGGTCAAATGTTTACTCCAGGACCTCAGCAGCCTAAAGTCCGTCTACGACGCCAGTCAGGCCTTTCTGGCACACGGCTGACCTCTCCATGAATTGTATGTTGTGTTAAAACCTGGCCGCTACAAAGGTTGGCTTAAAATACCTGGTATCTATAATTCAACCGGAGACCCTCAGCTGCATTGAAAATTGCACATTTAGAAAGATACTTACTTACTTTTCTATGTTTCAATCCGTGCACTGTCTTCACCGTGGGATTCCCCACCCCCCTTCCCTCCATTCCTCCTCTACTGTGGCGTTTGTAGCAATGGGACTCAGGAGGCGGTCCCAAGGAACCGACCTCTTGAAGGTCACCCCCGGTTCCTAACCGTTGTGACTCACCGGTTACCAGGCCTATTAGGCCATGATAGATTACAACACCCCCCGGAGGACCTAGAAAAGGGACCGAGGAGGACCCCGACCTATTTTCCTCTCTCTTCAGTATTCAAATGGTTTTATTATCTTACTCTCACTTAGCTTCACGGTGTCCCGTGCCCTCCATTATCACCCGTCTTCTAGCTCACTACATCTTGCAACCGTTTGGCCACGTCGCCCCCCCTCTAGGTGAGCAAAATTCAATTAAAGGCTCTACCTAACACACTACTTTTCCAACTCTAAGGATTAACAACGCGGCCCAGATGGACTTTCACTACCTTGAAACCTGCCAGCGGACTCGAGGGCCAGTTTGGAGTCAACGTGGTGGGTCACTTCTGCTTCACCCAGAAGCTGCTCCCATGGTTTCTCGCCATGTGGGACGTCCAAATCCTTATGCAGGGTGGTGGCAACCTCAACGTTACCTCTCCGGAGGGTATTTAGTTTGATCATATCAGCAACCGGGCGTCCTATCTGGGGGGTGGGGGTTAAAGCCTACCACCAGGCTAAACTGGCGTGTCACCTGGTGAGCCGGATCTATAATCACCAAGCGGGTGAAAACCGCGCCCTCTACGACAACTCCAGCTTGCCCGGGTTCATTGCCAACCAGGCTGAGCAATCAGCCAAGTTGGAGTGAGGATTCTTGGGAAGCACTTTTATCTGTATTCTGCACTACTTCTTGGCGAGCGCCATGGAAATTGGCTAGTACCTTGATGACTCTATACGTTGCCACGTTGCCGGTTATTGCCAAGGAGCCGTACCAAAACCATCTATTCAGGTATGGTGACGAACCGACCCCCGTGCCCTACCGTCGCTAGCTATCGAACACTCATGATCACTTGGCCACGCCACTGTGCGAGTACCTACAACGTAACTTGCGCGAAAAGACGGCGACTTGGGGCCTTGAGCCTCTTTGCCCGAGGGGCGGTGAGCAATTGGCCTGGACCTTAAATGTTCTTATCCGCGACTGGTACCAATAAATTCCTATCCATAATGTCATACCGAGGATCCCTGGATATCGCACGTCCCTTAATATCCAGGGAAGGGGGTTAGCTAACTTGGGGCATTGATGGGACCGTTGACCTCAGAAATTCATCGCAGCCCCCATAATATTTTCCGCCACATGGACTAACAATGGGATCTGGTGCACAAGTCGGGCAAAAGATTCGTCGACGGGATCTGAAGCGAATCTAACCACCGTGGTGAAGCCCAGGTGAGCTCCAATAGAGTTGATCGGATCTGGGTGACGGTACCAACTGCCTGGCGACCTCCGGCTTACTCTGCTCTCCAAAGTCTCATGCACCCATTACCGACTGTTACTGAAGGGCCATAACCGATTCCAATCTGCCTTCCTTGTCACAACGTACGGCCCCATTGCGGATTTCTGATTCACCCCCTCCTCCTCCTTTTCGTTTTTTTTTAAATAGATATACTTCGGTTGATCACTCACTTCCTCGATCACAAGATATGCTGCGTCTCACCGCGTCCCGTCTGGTCAATCGGGTAGCTCCCGTCCGCCTGGCCACCGCCGTCCCGAAGCGGTGCCTGCACGCCCCGCCCGAGTTCGGCATTTCGCTCGAGGAAGGCCTTAAGCCGCTCTTTTCCCCGGCCGCCGCCCGCCTGCTCCGCGACTACCAGATCGATCTGGTCAACAACGTGAATCGCCTGACTACTGGTAAGTGGATTGGGGGCCCTTAAAGGCATAAGAATCATCTGCTGGCAGTGAAGGGTCTCGCTCCAGCAGCGGCTGGTAGAGAAAGTTGCCCTTCGCTATTGCCCCTTCACCCACATGGCTTCCATTTTGGCTAAGCAGTCGGCTCAAAAACAGGCACTATTAGACGCCAAGCCCCCTTATTCATCATCGAATATTGTACGCTTGGCCCCTCGACCCATCCTTACCTTCCCAACCCCAACGCACCACACCCCTCCCCCTGTTTTCCTACCAGGTACCGAATACGAGAACCTCGCCCTGGCCACTATTGCGCGCAAGGCCTCCAAGCAGCCGCGCCACGCGGCCATCTTCAACAACGCGTCGCAGGCCTGGAACATGGGGTTCTACCTCAGCTCGCTCCACGACCAGCGCACCCAGATGACCCAGCGCCTGCAGGCTAAAGTAGCATCGCGGTACCAGAGCCTGGACAGCTTTTACGAGGACTTTGAGAACCAAGCGGCGGCCATTTTCGGTTCCGGGTGGACCTGGCTGGTGGAGGATGAGACGGGTAACCTCCGTATCATGAATACTTTCAACGCTGGCTCGGTGCTGACCCCCGACCGCTCGGACGACGTGGACACCAACACAGAACTTGACGACCCGTACTCAAGCGCCCCTCTGGAACCCTTCTACAAGACCAACTACCATGTCAACACCGGAACCGGGACCGTGCGCCAAGGTAGTTCGCCCACCCAGGCCTCGGGCGAACATATCCCCCTTCTGGCCATCAACATGTGGGAACACGCTTACCTCCCCGATTACAAGCTCAACAAGCGCGCCTACATCCGTAACTTTTTGCAGCAGGTCAACTGGGAGAAGGTCGACAGCCGGTTCAGTGCCGTTTAGATTCATTCCCCCCTCTCTCTATATATATGTTAGTATCTACTTGTAACCAGCTTAGGCTTCAGTGCTTACTATGGTTCCCTGGCGGACTGTTCCGCGCCACGGTCAATTGGCCGCGCGTATGCACCGTTAGATGCAAGGCGGTTCTATTAAACAACGGCATGTGTCGAGGTCATTTAATGATGCCGGTGAAGTTACCCCCTGTTGGGAAGGAGCGATAGCCCTCCTCCTCCTCCTCCTCCTCCTCCTACACACACAAACGTATTGGAAGGGCCAATGACAAGGGCTTTTAATTTTTCTTAAAAAAAGGCACAGAACATCTTGGGCGGGGTATCATAGCCATCACCGCGGCGAGGTGAAATGCAGCAACGATGCGCCTGCGCCATTGTGTGCCAGGGCGAGTAGCGGGTAGTCCGTACGGATGATAACGAATAGTTCGTTGGCAAAACGCGCAGGTCGGTTGTCCTTGAGAAACGAGGCGACACGGGACCAACCGCCACTCTCAGCCAATTGAATCACTCGATCATACCCGGTGGCTGATAACCGAGGAGCGAACGCCTTTACGACCTCGATTTTTTTAAACCAGGCGGCTACTACTAGCACGGCGGGGTCCAACGGAATCTGATGGTACAGGGAGGCCAGACTGGTCACAGAGCTTGTGCGAACCAAGTTTTGAAAATCGACCAGTTCCGATACCTGCCCTAACGCCGCAAAGACTGCCGCCGTTGAGACGTAGAGGTGTTCAATGAGGGTCGACACGACGCGATACCGTACATCGATGGCGTAATCGGTGGACCCAACAGGCGGTGGGAATGGGGTTTCGGCGGTACTCGCGGCGTGGTGGGCGTCGAAGAGAACGTCGGCTAGTCTTAGATGCTCGATGGGGATCCACGCCAGCAACTGCTCCGCCAGGGCGAGTTGGACCGGCGAACGGGAAAGGAAGGCCAGCAGGCGGATAAGGAAGTCCATATCCCCGACGGCCAGCGCTAAACCTACCGGATCCTGAAGGTGAACGTCGGTAAGTTTACCTGTCAGGAAATTCTCGACGGGAACGGCCTCGGCAGCCTTATCGATTCTTTCGAGGAGGCCGCTCCAGCGGGCGTGGGTCAGGACCCGGACCACGTAGTTGGTCGTGGTCGGATCAAGCCCGATTACCTGACCATGGTAGATTTGGGTCAAGGCGGCCTCGTCCGCATTTTGGTCCAAAGCCAAGTGCGTAGCGTCCGCTGTAGGATCCGCCACGAATTGCAGTGGGTAAAGATACCTACCAGGAAGGTTGGCAGCAGGCGCTGCAGGTCGGTAGATATCGCCTGTTGGGGTGAGCTTGAATTTTTTATAGAGCGGGACCTGGATGTGCTGATGATAGAAGCAGGTCAGCACGAAGGGTTGCAGCAGCGTTTCCAAAGTGGCGAGGCCCGATGAGGGAGGCGGGAGTGGGCTGGAATATCGGAATAAAGGTCTATCGGCGGAGGCGATGTAATCGTCCATGATATTGCCGTACTCAATTAGGGACTGGGAGTAGGCGTGCGGTCCGTTCATCAGTTGAGGGGCGGGGGGGGGTAAGGGTATGACGTTGAGGAGCGGGAGAAGAAGGGGGGGGGAATGCACGGCTTAGGAAACTGGCGTCCAGTATCATCGTCGCGGAGTTCACTCCTAGAGAGAGTCTACGTAATTGTTTCGGAACTGTTACTTACCTTAAGACCGGGGTAGATCGGTAGGTTCGTGACTTGGGCGTTGAAGGTCGAGTCGAGGGTGGCTAATTTATGCAGTTGGCGGACGTTTAACAGAGACAGTATCTTATACATTAACTCTGCAGGCAAACGGTGAATATCTGCAGCGGGACTTGCAACAACAGGGGAGGTAATAACCGCAACGGCCAACGCAGCCAAGATAACTAGACCATTCGACATGATAGCCATGGTGGCAAAGTGATGGCAAATAATATACGTTGAGACGCAATAACGCGTATTAGATGGCGGCAAATCAATAGCTAAACAAGAAAACGACAACTCTTGCGAGTGACCAAGCCGGCCGGGAGTGTATGGCTTTTATTATAACGGATGGGTTGCACCAACGCTATTCTCGTCGTCTCACTCCCTCTGTCCCAACGTACTTACACTTTTAGGTACCGAAATGAGGGCGAAGGAGGGATGATCGCAGCGTAACCCAAACGCCTATTTGTGCCCACCGTCGGCAGCCTGATTTCCAAATCTAGGTCAGCCACCGGGCTGAATATAAAGGTGGGACAGGGTATGGTGGCGCCGGAGCGGGAGCACTCGCGTGTGGGACCGCGCGGAGGGACGTAAGGAGCTCTCTACCTACCTGTCTCCTCTCTACGCTTATAACATGTACAACTGGCTTGGTAAGGAAGGGGAGGGGCAAGCGAAAGGGGTGCTGGTCTCTATTGGCACAGACTATGGGCAGAAAGTTGCCTGAAAAGTGAGCTCCATCGAAGAGTCCGACAGGTTCCCATCTGCGCCGCTACACAGAGGGAAGGCACATGGTGCTGAGGACCGGTATCGTTCCTCCCCCCCAGGTCCACACGCGTGGGCCCCTTTTATTCTCACAAGTGCTTACCATAACTGATGCTGCTAACGAGGATTCAAACAAGTCAAAATCATGCCTAAACCAAGCTAGTTCAAGTTACAATTTATAACCATTGCGTTGTTTAATAATTAGGTGAAAGACAATGGAGTCCGTACGAGCACGACATGCTAAGCTGCCGTCTTGCCGACCAACGCGCTCAGACACTTGAGGACTAAAAATAATACAAACGGGTGAGAGTTGAGGGCCAGTCCAATGAGAACGTGCACACTGCGCAGGGCGCCAGAAATAACCCAACGAAACGGTATGAGGGCACGGTTACCGTACTAGAACGGGCTATGCATAGGGCGCTCAAAATCGAAGGAGGGGAAAAAAAGCTAAGCGTTCTGGCCTGGTCCGGGGTCCGCGGGGGGAAGGGTACATACTTCAGTTCCCTGCGCCTACTTTTCAGACGCTGTCGGGGCGGGGGTGGTCTGCTTGCGACGGTAGTCCTTGATGGCTGACTTGATGGCGTCCTCGGCCAGCATGGAGCAGTGGAGCTTGACGGGAGGAAGGCAAAGCTCCTTGGCGATCTCAGTGTTTTTGATCTGGCCCGCCTCGTCCAGATGCAAGCCACGCACCCGCTCAGTCAAGAAGCTCGAGGAGGCAATGGCCGACCCACAGCCAAAGGTCTTGAACTTGACGTCCACGATCTTGCCGGCGTCGTCCACCTTGATCTGCAACTTCATCACGTCGCCGCACGCTGGGGCGCCAACCAGGCCCGTACCGACCGTGGGGTCATTTTTGGGCAGGGAGCCCATGTTGCGCGGCCGCTCATAGTGGTCAATCACCTATTTGCGGCAGGAGTGCCAATGGGTATATAAAAGGTGGGTTGGGTGAGAAAGGGGCCCAGGGTCCGGTGAGTGAGCAGGATTGGGTAATGTACGATCAGGGGGTTTTCCGTTCATTACGAAGCCGGCCAATGTCGACCGCATAATCAGCGTCAGGTTGGGACTACTTACCTTTTCGTGGTAGGCGCGTACAAGAACGGTGGGCCGCAGCAGCTGGGGGGTAGTTATGGTCGACCGGGCCGATCGGAAGGCGGTCCGAGTGGCCATGCGAAGCTGAGGCAAGGTGTTCATATTGAGATTGAAAAGGGGTCAAGGGATAATGCGTGCCAGGGCCGAGAAAGGGGATAGCCGAAGTACCAACAGTATATGCCACGTGAAGAAGGTGTGTGTGGGAAAGAAGCTGGGCCTTATCAGATACGATTGGGGCGGTATAAACAGTGTTAGCAGGGGGACCCAGGTAATGGTTCAGGATGAATAATGCGGATGTATGAATGTGTTGCAAAAGTCAAGAAGGAGGGAGGGAGGAGGGAGAGAAAGAGAACGGGTTAACTGGCGGCGGAAGGGTGTCGGTCAGTGTTGGCTGGGGCTGACGGCAGCGCCTATATAGTCGGCGGGGGACACGAGGTTGCGCAGCGAACCTTTTTGCTAGTTTATTCGCTCCCTGTCCGGCTGCGACGCTGAGCGTCCCTCCCCTTCAAATGACGAGGGCTGCGCAGTCAAGCCTCCCACGCAGCCTGCCAATTCCGCAGGCAGTCTCCCTCCCAGCCCTCCGAATCCCCTTGGCTCTTGTCCGCCACTCACACTACGACTGTAAGATAGGCTCCCGGTTGACCTCTCACCTGAAAGTTTGAACTGATAAGCGGGGCGTGTGACGGTGGGGGGAAGGTGTGTGTGGGACCAGCATATTCCGCCAACCGCCATTTTCCCCTTTCTGATGGGGCTCTGCAGTGGCCAATCCTTGCGCCCCCTTCCTGCGTCATGGATGTCCCACCTACTGGACGAGGCGAGCCTGGCCGACCCATCGGTGGGATAAGTATCCGGGAATATTAATTACTGTACCCATTTCCGCTCTCCCCTCGGCAATACATCAGATAATCTTTACCTGCACAATATGGGTGGGTGGGGCCGTCTTTTCCCCACGGGCCCAACTATCTCTAGCTAAATGTTTCACCTACTATATTATACAGAGGTGTTCGCATAGCAGCAGATATATTTTTGCGCCTGCTGAGATAGGGGACTTTTGGACTACCCATTCGCCAACTGTGTGCCCTGGATGACACGTTGTTTGAACAGGCTGTGGCCAGTCAGTATGCGTCGTCGCATTTAGTGCCGGAACTGGTGGATCCTGTGTTGCGCCTGTTGCTGTTATTGTCGCCAAGTCCTCGAGCTGCACCAACAGTGCCAAGGTAGACGCTACTTGCCATACCAGCCTAGGTCAATGCCGTTGATGGCTGGGCAGAGAAGCTTCATCTAGGAAATGGAATGAATAACTGCAGCCTGCTGTGAGCCAACGTACAAATAGGCTCGACCTTTGGCCATTCTGCCAACAGTTCTCACTTTTCCATATGTTCATCAATGCACACATACACACACACAAACAGCTCAGCTCATTAAACACAAAATTCGCCACCATTGAAGCGCAGATTCACGGGACACGCGTCGTAAATACTACACACTGGTGGCGTGCTATCCATCATCGCATGGCGCAAACTCGTTTGCAAATAATAGTTTAAGCCTACGTGACGACTGTAGTGTGGGTGGCGAAGATCTGTCCAGGTAAATCGACCCTGGTTCCCATATTCTGGTGCGGGCTGTAGCCTTTCCAGTAAATACATCGTTCCCAAGCACTGGTGAGGCTCCTCAAGCATCACCCCTCAGTGTTGACGTACTTGATCGGGAGCGGGCTACGCTGCCAACTCACATATTACACTTCCCTCTTCACCGCCGACATTTTCGCTCTTCCGAGTTAGACGCAAGGGTGCCCCTGTATTTACCCACGAGTTCGTGGATAGGCATGCTCACCTCCCCTGGCATCTTTCGCCATACCCCCCGGCAACCTTATAATTGCCTTGGGCAGGCGGAGCTTCGAGCTTTAGACTCCCAACTTAACACCCCCTAAACTATCACCCTTTTCTTAATAACAAACATAACTATACAAAGAAACGAGAGGCTGCTTTATAAATCGCCGGGCAGTGGTTCTGACGATAAAATCGATAGCATCGCACTTTAGTTGTAAGCCGCAATGTAGTGCACCGTTGCGATGTAAGACCAAGCGGCGCAACTAATACCGACCTGATATCGAACGTAGAACGGTAGGCAAAGGAGCATATTGACAGAAGAAGGGTTAGCAAACCCTTCGTAAAGTGTTGACTATAGACTGGTAATCGCAACAAATACATCTACGCCTTGGGGCCTAGGAGGGAATCCGCCAGCAATCAACCGCGCACCTCAATTGGCAGCCCTACTTACCACGTTGCTGTCGTTGTCCGTAATCTCCAGCGTCGTCGTTCCGGCGTTTCATGCTGCAAAGGGTCGTCCATACATACCAAGAGATAGCGTTAGTACCTGGCGCGATTTCTTGGCAAGTGCTTGCTTTACATACCCTAGATGATGACGGGTTAGTTATCCGGTAGGTGAGGTACTTACCCGCTGTTGTTCAGTCGTTGATTTCCCATGGCGCCTTGCCCCGGTACTAGGTTAGGAAGTGCGGGAACCAATAATTTGATTAGTAAAGAAATACTCCCTCTTGAAAAAAAAAGTCAGGACATTCCTACCAAGCGGGCGTGGCTCGGACCAGCAATTCCTTTGGCTACTTACATCCCATGGGGCCCATCATCCCCGGATTGGGCATCATGCCGCCGTAGGGCATACCCATCATGGGGTTCATGCCCATCATGTTGTAACCCGGGTTACCAAACTTCTGGTAGGGCATGTTGTTGCGGGGCATGTGATTCTGGTGGATGCCGCCCCCACCGCCTGTGAGGGGCATGTCGGAAAGGGAGACCCACGTTGAAGAAGGTTAATGCTTGGCGGCAACATATTAGGGTATTTGACACGGCTAGCGGCTGGGTCGTCGTAAGCCGAGTCGTGGCCAAATTTAGTGACGATAGGGGGGGAGGGGAGGGGGCACTTACGTCCACCGGGGAACTTGTAGGCGTTTGGCTGAACCGGCGCAAATCGAACCTGCCAGTGATTATCCTTATGGGTTCTGCGGCGTCAGAAAAGCAAAGTCGGCAGCAGAGGGATGGTCGGTTTGGTCAGCTGATAATACCAAGATCAAGTATAGTGGTACCGTACCGCCAGGGATCCTATAGAGGAACTGGGCTAGTCCAAAAGAATGAAGGCCGTTCGGGATTACGTTCACTTACACTTGCTCGAGTGACTCCTTCGCAGCGGTAGCCGAGGCCTGGTCCTCGAAAATGATGTAGGCCGACCTAGATAATAGTGTAACGGAGGGGGGATATGGGCCAGCTGGGGTTAGAAATGCCGACACGGTAAATACATATGGCTACACTCGCTACAGCTGGTAAAGTACTATTCGTTAATTACTTACCCTTGAGATTTACCGCTGTTGTGCAGTTCGTGAAATACTACATGTTTGACCGCGGCCTCCACATCAGTGCCGCCCATCCGGTTACGGATATCGTTCTCGGACGAAGCCTACAAAGGGTTGATAAGCCGCGGTGCCCCCGCGATGGTATAGGAGTGAGTAGTGCCAACAGTGGATCAGGAGTCATGTTGTCAGGGGGGGGGGTTCTTTTTAGCACACATACAATCTTCATTTACATAGCAGTTGTGAGTAGAAATGATCACTCCACGCATCGTGGGAACGCAGGCCACAGAATTCGAACGCAGACTGGTCCTTGCGGCCCGTCTCACCGGCTGAAAGACCGGTAGGCTTACCCAGTGCAGGTTAGAAACGATGAGGGCGGCGGTCGGGGCTGAATCATGGGCTAGGATGTCAGGGAATAACGTATATCATTGCAGAAAACAAGGGTAATGGCAGGATGGTAAGTCAAGTAAGCAACAACCAGCTTTTGCGGACGCCAGTGAACAACAGCAAATTTTAATCATGCCGTTCAAGGGGAGAAACATGTCGACTCTTAGCCGCGGCGCTTTGGAAGCTCAACACCTACACTGCTGCAACGGAGAGCCGGACGCAGCGGCGGGTCGGTGGTAGTTCTGGTTAGACGGGCGGGCATGGTCGACCTCGCGGCGGTGCCCATGGCGGTCAGTGTTGCCCTCCGTGTTATAGGAGGGAAGCGGATGGTCTGCGACACCTGAGTTTGCCTGGTGAGCGCCCGGCCGGGATCCGTTATTCGTGGGCTGCAATATTTTTACCAATTGGAGAAGGTGGTGGTCAGAGGTTAGAGTTGGGTAGCAAAAAAATCGGCTATCAAGATTTTGGTGGGCTCTTACGCAGGACACGGTAACCGCTGTCTAGACGAGATCGTCAGACAATGAGTCAGAGGTATGCTGATGCTCTTTCTCGACCCCCCCCCAGGGTACGGTCCGCCTTCCATTCAGCTCCTCAGATTCAGGTGGGAAGAGGTACAAACGCACTAGTTTCACATCTGCCAATACTTACCGCAGGTTCTTCGCTCTCCAGTGCAAGAGCGTCGTCGCCGTAAATGTCGAATTCTTCGTCAGCCATGGCTTGTGTGAGCAGAGATGGCGATTGTAAGATGGTAAGACACAGTTGGGTATAGCACAGGCGGGGGTAACGCGGAATAATAAAAGACAGATGAATGTAGAAACTATGGCGACAAAAACACATGGCTACGTGGAAGGGCGGGCCATGACGATATCCGTCCTGCTTCCAATAGTGTTCCAACAAAAGTCATAGACAACGGAAGCCTAGAACCCGTTGCCCGATACGTCTCAGATGCAACTAACGAATACTCTACGTCCACATGGACCGCAATAACTAACGATAAACATGGTCTCTAGGACTATTTTTTGGATGCACCCTTCATTCGACCAACGATCCACCTGCCTCTTGCAGGCTTCCTTTAAGAATTATCTTTGTAGTGGTAATGGTGACAATTCGGCGGAGCGTATATAAAAATTTCAGTCTCCCTCCGTCACAATGCCACGAATTGATGCGGCCTTAAGCGGGATAACTGTATGGCCCATCGGGCTATGCTATGTAACGCTTTAGGATAGCTGAGAGGTAAATGGGAGACAATAAAAAAAGGTGGAAAAATAAAAAGTAATGCTAACTGTGAGGTTCGAACTCACGCCTCTTTCGAGACCGCAACTTGAGTGCGGCGCCTTAGACCGCTCGGCCAAGTTAGCTGCTTGACTGTGGTTCAGACCACTTATTAAAAATCTTGAATAAACCTTGCCTTCCCAACCATCAAGAGGATGTTCCTTTATTGAAGTTTACCTTGCCTGGCCACGTTGGGAGTTTTCAGAAGACAGGTCACCCAAGCCTAATACCAGTTCCCAATCACGGTGTGTGGACAATCCGGATTGTCAATGGTCTATCCCCTCCTGTGGTCTACTTATCACCATAGCAGCCATTTTCAAGGGCTTGTTCCATCACATCTTTGGTAAGCACACTTGTGCCTCCCTATCCAATGCCCATCTTGTTGGTTGTCCCTGTCTACTGCTCCGCCTACCATTTGACCATGAGGCACTTTGGTCCACTGGCTCATGCTGAGCAACTCAGCCTGATGATTGGTAACCACCAGTAGAAGGGTTAGCCATCACCAGCTTGAAGGTTACCTGGTCCAGGTTATCCTGGCAAGTATATATATGGCCAGAGCCCTTGCAACTCTGAGCTTGGGGAGTACTACCCAGTCCAGCTTTGGGCTTTTATCATCTAGTTATCTTTTCCTCTTTATTATTGGTAATAAGCACTCTGCCTTACCTCTCACCATGGATTGTAGTTAGAGCTGTGACTTGTATATAGTAACTTATTGGCAACATATATATGGGCAATTAACAGTATTGTGAAGCCCTCACTTTGTTAGGCCTCCTGCAGGTTCCTGGTCACTTGGTCTACTTGGCAATATGTCATGTTGGAGTGATTGGCCTCATCTATGGTGGGAATGGCATCTATAAGATGCCAGCTTGTGTCTGCTGATAATAGGCCCAAGTCTAATAGCATACCCAAAAGGCTATTCTACTATCACAGAATTTATGGTTCTGAAATAGTAGACTTGGACTTTACCCTGAGACAATCAAATGTGGTGGTTCCCAATCACCACAGGTACCAACTTGCTGCCATAGACATGGCAAGAGGACCCTGTAGTTTGGGAACTTGTCAGTGTATTGCCAGAGTAGAGAATGGTAGAGAAGATGAGGGAAGTAGAGCAAGGTTCTGTTTAAAGGGAGGAGTCACCTAGATAGCTGCTATAAGGCACATAACATTGGTGAAAGGATAATGGCCATTGTTCTGGTTGGCATATATGGGTGGCTGGGAAGGGAGTGGGCAAGGTGGTTTAAAGTGACTGCATTTGGTATAGTAGTCTATACTCCTCATACAAAGTAAACCTACCAAAGGCCAGCCTTCAATGGCTCTTGACTAACATATGTGCTGCCTCCTCCCTCAGTTCCCCAATGTCGTGTCTCTTTACAGGGTATATGCTCATGGGGATTGCTACCTACCATACCTCCTACATCTCATAGCTTACACCAGATATTTGAGGACCATATCCACCCCTAGCCAAAAGGGTAGTCCCTGAGCCTCAAAAAAAAAAAGCTGCGGCGCCGACTATTCCCAAGTGGTCACCCACCTTAGTACTAAATCTGCTGGCTGGGCCTTAACTACGCAGATCTAACGGGATACGGTGCTAACTCCAGCAGATGGCCGCAGCTGACGTGTGTAGTCCAGATGAACTTAGGACTCCTAAAGATTCCTGGTGGGCAGACGCAGTTAGAGCAAGCCACCAGAACGCATTAGCACGTCTACAGCCCAGCAGATGAACCAAATGGTGACACCAAGCTATGGGAAAGCCAATAGAGGTTGAGTATATGGTCAGGCCATTTTCCCCCACCAATGATGGGCCAATTTCCCATGGCTTGGTCCAACACCAACTTTTTGATTATCTAGCCAAAAAACATTTTGATTATTGGTGTAACTAGAGGGTCACCAAAGTTAGGCAATCAAAACAGAAACAACTTTAGTTTAGTATCATATATATACCCAGGACATCAGTACTTCTATGTTCCGGGAGTGCTTTCCCTTACCCTGCCTTGGGGTACCCAGTTCTTCATTAAAACCAGTTTATATATCTATTCTTCACAGACGTGTGGAGCTCAGATAGTATCTGGACTCCTGAAGATTCCTGGTGGGTAAGCACAGCTACCCAGACACGCTAACACATTGTTAACCCCACCAGGGAATGCAAACACGTCTCCAAAAGACATGGGAAAATCCCTACACCTGTAGAACGCAGATCCGGCCAACCCCCCACCAATAGGCAGCAGG